>JAVYIG010001811.1:0-296975 GCA_035222895.1 Strongylocentrotus droebachiensis
CATTGTGATCTGAGCAGATGATTATGACGATAGTGCAGTGTAGTGAGGCTGTACATGTCAACATCTACATTGATTGTACATGTGTACAAGTTTGAGTTTGAGTTTGAGTTTATTGATTTCACATTTCACATGCAGAAATAATACAGAAAACAAAATATACATAAAAGACATTGTTTCATAATTTTAACAAAATGATTATATTAATTGAAAAGGTAATCATCACATTTGTTTGACAACTAATATCATTTAAAGGAAACCCATTAGCCATGCTTTGTGCACCAAATTGTTGAGGTTTTTCACTGGAAAACGCTAGTCTATGGCAAGATCGAGTGGTAGTTTTAAAAGCATCTAGTAAACTCTGAAAGAGATGAAAACACAAGGTTGGGCATAATTTATTTACATACTGTGCATTGTGCAAGTACATGATCATCCCTGTATACATGTACAGTAAGTAAAAGTTGAGGACCTGTTTAAATTGGTTGAACAGAATTTTACTTACGAACCTACATACATGTATGGACACTTACAGTTTGTACATGTACATGGGTAGAAGATATGAACTTGACTGTCAAAACTTCTTTTTCAGGATGTGAGATCAGTTTAAGTTTAACTGATTTTTTCGCAGGTTATTTAAATTTCACTTCTGGTTTCTTGTTATTTTTAATTGATCCCTGGTCAATCTACCGGTACCCACTTACACCTACATGTACTTACATGTACCAACTTGTAATTTCTGCCCATGTTTGATTGTATTGCAGCCCTTACAGAAGTAGATCTGAGAAACCCATCGTTGGGCTTCTCGCAGAGTTTCACTGTTTTCAACCAACAATCCTCTTCACCGGCAGTGAGCAATAGTTCAACAAGAGCTTCTTCATCAACAGAGTAAGAACAAAGACGATTCGAAACATATTGATTCAGGGAAAAAAATACTTAAAATTTTTTTGGGGCTACTTTTCAAGGTTGCTTGCATGAAAATAACACTCTTTATTTTGTTTTGCATTGAACTCTATGCAATTTTAGGGGGCTCTTTTATGACTTTCGGGGGCTCTTTTATGACTTTCGGGGGCTCTTTTTGGCATTTTGGGGGCTAATTTGCCCTGAGCCCCCATGTATTTTTTTCCCTGTATCGATTAATAAACAAAATCAGATTTGAAAGACAGTTTCAAGTACTATGTAAGGTCAAACCTGTCTATAGCGACCACCAATGGTAAAACAAAAAAAGTGGTCTTTGTAGACAGGTTCCTTTAGTACATGTTTCAATGAGTAACCATTTTCAGGGGAAACAAAACAGGTGGTCACTAAAGCATGTTTGACTGTATAAGGACCAAAAAATTTCCTATACATGAGTATGATTTTAATAACCTACAGTGTATAATATGTGGAATTACAGGTCTTGTCATTTATGTTGTATATCACGTACGGTACATAGAACTTGATGATAGTTTTTGTCCATATCATCTTCTATTCATCTTTTATTTGTTGCTTCCCATGATGTGGAACCAGATTGAATGAAATAATCAATATTGACATTACAGGTGTAATTTTTGAATGATATTGTGGGGTGCTTTTTGGTGTTTTAAACATCTATACGACTGTCAGCAAAGACGGATTTTTATACGACCATTCAATTAATCAATACTATGTTTCATGTGTCTGACATTGTCCATATTCTCATTTACTTTTCTTCTCGTTTCTCAATTCTCTTTTTCTTTTGGTGGATCTACATGTAGTAGTGAAGAAGTTCAAGTGATTAGCTCCAATACATCAGATTCTTCAAACTCATCAGCACCACAACTACACTTAGTCCTGTCACCTCGACATCGCGATCCTCAGGTAAAGAAAATGATTAAAGTGACATTGCCCCAGATTCTGAAATAATTTTTTTAAGGGCTTCATTATTACACTATATCACGGACACTGATAACATGTAGGGCTATGCATCTCAGATTTAACATTGTTAAACGATATCTTCAGGCAGCTGTCTCATCTCATTTTGATAAACCCTCATATATCCCACAAGTTGTAGAGGTAATTTGGTCATGTGGTTCGAACATTTCCTTTGGACATGTGAAGGTTATAGGTTCAAACTCCAGCATGGTGCTAATATAAAAGTATGACATTTAGCTGCGTTGTCCTCACTTGACTTTAGTGTGGTACATGGTATGGTACATGTCATGACGGACTCATTCTTCTCAAGGATGACAAAAATATTTAACAAATTTTGGGGGCTACTTTTCAAGCTTGCTTGCATGAAAATAACACTCTTTAGTTTGTTTCGCATTGAACTCTATGAATTTTTTTTGGGCTCTTTTATGACTTTCAGGGCTCTTTTTGTCATTTCAGGGGCAAATTCACCCGAGCCCCTGTGTATTCTTTCCCTGTTAAAGTTGTATACAGACTGTTATGCAATTGAGCAGTTCATTATTATTATTATTACTTGTTTTGTTTATATACTCGAGGAAAGGAATACCTAATTATGAGGACACTCGCAAAATTCCCCTCTCACTATTAGGAGGATTTTGAAAAATCAAATTATTTTTTAAATCAAAGTAAATACTGTTTTCTGTCTTTAAATGATCTCAACTCAAATTTATTTAGTCCTGAATGTTTCATTGGACTTATGAAAGTTGACATATAAACTAATAGATGAATATAATTTCATTTGTTCCAGCGTGCTTTCTTCATGTTTTGTTGTTGTTATTCCAGACATATGACAGGAAAGATACTAAAGCAATTCCAAAGAAAGGCGCATCACCAGGCAAACAGAGTGCTCCAGGTTTCAGTCAGAATACTTGGAACGTGAAGAAACATGAAGTCAAGCTCAGCATTTTAAAGGCTGGAGTGACAGGTTGGTCAATTTTCATTTGTCTTCTTGAAATTCCTAGAACAACCTTTTTAGATTGTACAAAGCTATTTCATTCATCTTGTCAATAGAGTATTGAAGTGCTAATGTCATATATTCGCTCGTCGTCTAGGTTACTGTTTTGAAACGACGGCCTTCACAGGAGGCTCATCATGTAAGCAACCGGCGTTGAGCAGGGCAAGTTCAGTGATTGTGGGCTAGTGTGATCTCTAACACCATTGATTAGTACCAGATATGTTCAAACCTTGTATAGAATTGCAACCATTGATTAGTTATCACAATCAGTATGCTTAACTGAGATCAAGAAATCCTCTTGTCATTCTAGAGGTGTCGTGGTCGAGTGGATATGTCGCCGGACTGTCAATCACAAGGTCCGCGGTTTGAGTCCCGTCGCGGCACTAATGTCCTTTGGCAAGACATTGATCTACATTTGCCACACTCAACCCTGGTGATGTAAATGGGTACCTGGCAGGAATAAATTCCTTGAAATGCTGGAGCGCTGTATAAAAGGCTGCTAGGCTAAAGCCAGGGTAATAATAAATGTGCCTCGGAATAGAATTATCTAGATAGATTGCGCTATAGAAATGCCTATTATTATTATTATTAGCAACATCCCTGCTGCAATACTTGAGAAGACTGGTCGGTGCACAACTGCAATGAATAGCTCCTCCCGCAAAGTGGGGGTCGTGGAAGGGGGCGAGGCAGAGGCAGAGGAAGGGGCAGAGGGGACCATGACAACCAATGCAGTGGAAGGGGGCGGGGCCTTAGAGGCAATGCAACAGGCTTGAATATGGCAGGGTAAGACATTGTGTAAGAAAGACATGATGAAAGCAAGGATTTATTTTCCTCAAAAAGAGAAATTTTTAAAACCCATTTGAATGTACATGTAAATCAAATATATGCATGCAATGTCTACAAATGCGATTTTCTGTACAAAATCTCCCACTTGCTGTTTACTTTGATGGGGCATGTTGCCTCTGTTGACTTTATTCTGATATGTGTTATTAAAAGAAAAAGAAGTTTATTTAGAGAGAGAAAAAATAATATACTCATACTGTCAACCAAAGAGGTTGTTCTTAATGTCAAATAATGAATGAAATTTTTTTTGATTCACTGAAAAGATTTGTTCTTACATGAAGAATAAACTTAATGTGATTACCTATCTTTGTATGCTTGGTATTCTAGGAGACAGCAACAGACAACTCCTGTTACAACAGGCCAAGTTCCTCAAGTACTCACTAGGAACTGGCGCTTTGCCGACAGGTCAGATTCAGCTTCGACCAATAAATAGAGGCAGCATATACATGTACCTCACATCAAAAGAATAACATGTTGTACACGTTTGCATGTGTTTTAGAAGAAGAAAAGATAAGAAAAATTTGTCTCATTGAAATGGCGGTTCCTTGTTTTCTGTGTATTTTCAAGTTCATGGAATCACTAGAAGTTTTTTTCGATGCAGAAATCGTTGGTGACATTTAATAGTTATGCAGAGAATAAAGGTTGTGGACATGAAATTAGATGTAACAGCTCTAGGGGGTAAATTGCGATCATAGTGGGAATTCTTTTGGTCTTCCTAACACACAATTGATTATGTTGAAATTCCTACTACATTGTAATTTGTAAAGGATGTAGATGTACGCTCTTTTCAGACATGAACAAATTGCAGTGTGATTTATCATACAGTAGATTTCAATGTTAGATTATAAATCTTTTTTCTCTCTTTCTCTCGCTTGCACAGAATATCAAGTAGCAATTCAAGTGCCCAGTTGCCTGTCCAGGAGCATACCATCTCTATGGTAACCGTACCACACACCACCCCTACGGTCACTGTACCACACACCACGACTGGCACCGCCAATGCCACCGCCAATGCCACCAGCAGTAACGTTGCAACCCACCTATCCCAGAGTGGCAGCAACATGGCAAGCAGCAGTTCCACTGCCATTCAAATTGGCGATAACT
Organism: Strongylocentrotus droebachiensis; assembly: GCA_035222895.1. Classification (NCBI taxonomy): domain Eukaryota; kingdom Metazoa; phylum Echinodermata; class Echinoidea; order Camarodonta; family Strongylocentrotidae; genus Strongylocentrotus; species Strongylocentrotus droebachiensis. The sequence goes on from JAVYIG010001811.1 coordinate 4,826, forward strand.
CTGCCGTATCTTCCACCCAGTCAATGGTAGCACAATCCTCAGGCCTCGAAGACACTACACAGAGGATGGAGGTTGGAGCGACGGAAAGCACAAAAGAAGGTGTGTTGCAAGTGAAGATTTAAAGGCATCCTTTAACAATGTTAAAATCTGAGATGCACAGCCCTACGTGTTATCAGTGTCTGTGATATGGTGTAATATTGAAGCCCTAAAAATAATTGCGTTTCAAAATGATCAAGAATTGCCTCAAAGAAGTAAAAATCTTTGAGTGACCGGTATACTCGTTTTCCCCAAATGACTGTAGCGTTATGAAAACCGTTAGGAAAATGCAAATTTGGTTTCGATTTCCAGTCATAAATATCTTGATAATCACACAGGCGATCGGCTTGTAAAAATCATGGGATTCCTGACTGACCTAAAGGTTTATAATAATCATTGCAGCATGAGCTAAATCCAGGATTTTGTTTCAGAATCTGAGACAAAGTTTCTGAATCCCTTTAAGGTGTATCATGGCGATGTCTTGTAGGTAACCTCCTTCAGTCTTGGTATTCTATGAGAGGAGTGAGAATATAAAGCCTGTGACACTTGTTGGGGGGGGGGGGGGGGGGGGTAAATATCAGAGCACTAGAGATGCAAAACTCATTCAGAAGAACTGTGATCTATTTTTCTCTGTGAACCTCAAGCATGGTCTGGGATTGATTGAAACAAAAAATGATTTGATATAAAGAATGATTTTATGATTTGTCATTTCAGAGAATTTAAATGCTGCAAAACCAGAGAAAGAAGAGTCTTCCGATGCGAATGATTCTAGTGAACCTTCAAGTCCTCCCAAAGAACCCATGGTAAGTTTTATTTCCTTCAAAAGAATTTCTTGTTAAAATCAATGTCATATAAGATTCCTTAGCTGAAATTATGTTATTCTTCAAATCTTTTATTTTTTTCTTTCCTCTAAATGTCTATCAAACAAGCACTGGAATAGCGCGATTGCTCATGTTTTTATCACAATGGCTAAATGACTGTTGGCCAGCTATTAAAAAACAATTAATCTCCTTGTCATTAATTGCTAGTACGTTTCAGAATTCAGCAAATTATGCTACCAAGCTTATTTCATGAATGCACAACTACCATTCTTGTTTTCTTTTCCTCTTCTGTAGGAAGCTTTGTGCTCAAACTGTGGGATATGGTCTGGAACTGATCGATTCTGTTCATTTTGTAATGTTGATTTTGCATCCAACAAGCCAAAGAAAACTCGCCCAAGAACTACTCAATTTTTCCCTACCCCAAGACCAACCTACCGTAAAGAGGACGCAAAGGGATACAGAAAATCAATTGGGTTACCGGAACCTGCCAAAGATTTATTGTCAAAACTGAATGCTGCAACAGGAACGACTTCACATGGGACAAGCATTACATCAAATACTAGTACAGGAAACGCACAGGGTGGAAATGCACAATCAGATCTAATAAGAGTTAAGTCACTGGCACAACCTGGAATCTGTTTGAAACCACATCCTACAAATAAACAAAGATTCATCGTTGTGAACAGTTTACCAACTGCAACAAATGCCCCCTCGACGGCAACCACAGGACACTCGATTGATGCAAAGACATTCTACTTGAATAGGATTGCAGCGGTCAGCTCAGCACCTGCTGCCAGTATGGGAGGCATTACTAAAATGGTTGCCTTGACAACAGATGCAAAGGACAACAGTAACCCGAAAAGTAGGAAGAGAAATTTGAAGTCAGGAGGAGGAAGGAAAACCCCTGCAAAGCGAGTCCCACCGAAGCGAAAGGAACCAGGTGAGTAGGAAAATACTGAAGACAAGGGTACATCTTGTGTGTGTGTTGGGTTTTTACAGACGTGTATCAATCAGATATGATTATTTACGTCTGGGTTCGGACTTTAAACGTCACCATCATGAAAGACGTGACTTAGTTTCGAACCTGCGTCCTTGGCTGAATCAGTTTGTAACTTCCATTGTTAGCTGGATTACAGGCGCACGCCACAACGCCCAGATACCTGTAGCTATCGGTAGAATAAAGGTGAACTATTCACCTGAAGAAAATAATTCATGTACAGTTGGTATATAGAAAATCTTAACCTCCTATTCTATGGGTTAACAGTCGATGAATATGAAGAAAATAAAGATCAGTCAAACGTGAAGGCTGCTTGAAAGCAAAATCCGCTATGTTATCATCAGGTTCTTTCAAGCATTCACAACCATTGGGAACCTGGTGGATGTTTCATTTTGAGACTTCATGACCGATGTTCTGGGTTTCATAATAATAATTTCTCTAATCTCTTTGCACTGTGTATGATTTCTCTTCCTTCATATCTATTTGCCATTTTGAAACTGTGATATCATGACTTGATGTCAAATTTTCTTTGAAAAATGCAGGTAGATGTGATGAAATCTAATTTCTTACATTTCTTGCATTTGTGAACATACACTATAACTAGGTGTAAACTACTGTTTAACATTCTTGAGATGATTTTATATAAATTATTCTCTAATGGTTTTCTTTATGCGGATATGTAATAACTGGATGTAAACTACTGTTTATAAAACAATTTTATATGATTTTATATAAATTATCCTCTAATAGCTTTCTTCAACTGCAGATATGTCATAGCTGGGTGTAAACTACTGTTTAAGATTCTTTACATAATTTTATATAAATTATCCTCTGATGGTTTCTTCACCTGCAGAAATTGTTCTAATATCAGATAGTGAAGATGAGGAGGAAGAAAGTGCCAAACAGAAGTCTACCGATGCAGCTGCTACAGAAGATGGTAAATATATACCCTTTACAATTAAAAAAGGCTTTTAGCTATAGTGGGATCGCCAAAATTGGATGTCCAAATTGAAACGGCGAGTGGCCAAATGTGGATTTAAATATAATTATAGGGCATCTTTCACAAAAAAATAGGGATCTTTTGGACACCCAGACACCCTCCTGGCTAAGAACCTGCTTCACAATTGTATTTACACTTACAATTTTGTAGATTAGTGTTCGCAATGATGATGATAATAATGCTGACAAGTATAAAACTGTGATTTCAATAGTTAACAAGATTGGTGCTTTGATCATGTTATCTTGAGCATATTAAGTACTTATATCACATGCATGCTGGAATAAGGACTGGGTCAGAAATTGTTTCTTTGCCTGCTTTGTATGTTGTTTTGTACAGTTGGTCATTTTTTTAATGTAAGATTTTCTGTATATTTAATATGTGTTGTCCATTACGGGGACTATTACAGATCTATGCATGTAAATTGGCCAAAAAAGACAACAAACATGTTATTTTTTCTCTAGCTATTTAAATGTTATTGTTTTGTTGGGGATTCCAAGTAGAAATGATTTTTGTTTTCATACTCCCCCATGCCCCCTTTTTACTTTCTGTCTGCATCTCTCTCCCTCTCTCACTCTGTACATTTCTGTGTGTGTCTGTCTGTCTCTGACTGTCTGTCTGTTTGTATCTCTCTCTTTCTCTCTCTCTTTCTCTGTATTTCTCTCTCTCTTGTAGCCACAGAAGCAGATGAGGAGTTAGCCAGGTCTTTCATGACAGTGAAAGCCAAGATGAGAGATCAGGTAAGAGGGAAAGCTTCAAACTACCTTTGCATCAAACATTCAATTTATTACACAGATAATTTTGAGACCACAGATGCAATTAAATGAAAAATGTAAAGTCTGAGTGCATCATGCCAGATTTATGCATTAATTGCTTAACTATAGACATTGTCTATGTTAACTTTGTGGTAAGAGTTACAAGAGAAGTGGAGACGATATATACTCTTCATAACAATGGGATTTTATTGAGAAGAAGTTTGGGTGACTTTTTGCTGGGGGGGGGGGGGGGGTGGGGGGTGGAGAAGGAGATGGGATTGATAATGAAGAACAAAGATGTTGATAGTTGTATACTGATAAGATGGTTATGTGAGATGTATTACATTTAGGACACTTTCTAATTTATGCATATATATTACATTTAGGACACTTTCTAATGTTATGCATATATATTACATTTAGGACACTTTCTAATATTTACATTTACATGAATTGAACAAAATCATTCTGCACTTCTCGCTGATCAACTTGTTGACCCACAATCTGCTAATAATTTACAGAAAGGAAACTTAATGGGAAGACCGGACACGCACGGTGGAAACGACTCTACCGATGGTCACCATCCTCAGCAGAGCGATCCTAACTGTCTAAGAGTAGCCTTCAACGTGTCGATCCTAAGGTTTGGTTCCTGGCCTATGCATACCATGGGAACCAAGTTAAAACTGCCTGCTGTATCGATGACACCTGACGGCTTTCATTTTCACTTCCAGCGTAAGTTCGCCACCCTGCTGTTCTCTTCATTTGGTAGAATATAACAAGATTTCAAGTGGATTTGTAAGGACCCAAATCCACTTGAAATCTTGTTATTGAAGTCTTGCATACAATGATAGTTGAATGTATCACATTTTCATGAGATGCTGTTCAACATCTTGGGGTTATGGCAAAATAGCCCTCAAAGGGTTTGGGACAGAGAGATAAAGAAGGAAAAAAGAATACCTAATTAACCATATCTCTCAGAAGAATTTAAACATGTTGCTGAATAAGTCAATATATACTCCAGTGCATTTTATAAAGAAATACGAAAGGGATATTTCCTTTTTTGTTCTCCAAAATATAAGCGATGGGCTTCAAATTGTGTGCTTACTATTATGATGCAGTTACCAGTAGCATTACGCTGTATTACAAATACTTTCAGTTCAGACATCCCCTAAGCTTTGCTGGCTCACAAAGGGTGTTATGGACTCTCACGAACCTGGAATTTATTAATTTCAGGTTCCTGCAAACCAGAACCTTTTACATACAAAATAACATTCATGAATTTTGCAAGTGTGTATGATTTGCAAAAGTTTCATGCCACAATATATACTAATCATACATGCCATAACACTGAAAAGTTTTCCCTATTTGTGAATGTTTCCTGACACAAACAATTCTAGTTTTGCAGTAATCAAACAATTTCTTTTTCATTTTGTTTTCATAGAATTAACCCATAAATGTGGTAAGATTGAGCTTCTAATTAAGGACATAGAGAAGTGTGATCATTATCTCAGTGACAATGGCTACCCAACCTTCTTCATCACGACCACGCCTCGCTTCGCCAGTGAAGTACGATCCAGGCTCGCTATGAACCGCAAGGAAGCGCACTTTGATCCCGGAAGTAAAGGTCAGTGTTTCGGAATCTCAGGATGAAAAATCTATTATTTTTTCTGAAAGTCTATTCCTCCCCAGCTAACAAAATTACGCTGGCATAAATAAGTGCGTAGCTGCCAACCATTCCTATTTTTTGCCTTCAAGCTATTGTTTTAAACTCCAGATTCCTCTCTTTTTCTGAAATATTCTGTGTGAAAATACAAAATAGTCTATATTCCTAATTTTGCCTTGAGAGATTCCTAATTTTTGCTGTGAAAGGTTGGCAGGTATGAAAGTGTCAGAGGGTCATTCTAAGCAAATCATTAAAGGTAAGTTGTATTGCTTATCTTATTCACAGTTCTACCAGTCTTTTGAGTATTTTCTGTATGTATAAAATGCATTTCATCATTATGTATTATCATTGTGTCTAATGAAAAACGCAGTGAATAAATGTAGCATTTTACTTTTGTTATCTGTATCTTTTTGGCAGAGGAGTATGAGAAAATGGTTGTGATACGTTCTGCGGATGAGCGTAACCTCCCTTCCTACAAGGAGCAAGTCCAAAAGGTGCTGGCTGCCATGGCTGAGAAGAGTAACAACTCAGGTAGTGGTAAGTCAATTTCAATTCATTTCAATTCATTTCAATTCATTCAATTCATTCAATTCATTCGATTCATTCAATTCATTCAATTCATTCAATTCATTCAATTCATTCAATTCATTCAATTCATTCAATTCATTCAATTCATTCAATACATTCGATTCATTCAATTCATTTGATTCATTCGATTCATTCAATTCATTCAATTCATTCAATTCATTCAATTCATTCAATACATTCGATTCATTCAATTCATTCGATTCATTCGATTCATTCGATTCATTCAATTCATTCAATTCATTCAATTCATTGATTCATTCAATTCATTTAATTCATTTGATTCATTCAATACATTCAATTCATTCAATTCATTCAATTCATTCAATTCATTCAATTCATTTATTTATTTATTTATTCAACCATCAATATACATATACAATCAAAATAAGTTATATAAAAAATAAAGCAGAACACAATGATGGTTTGGTGACCCCAGAGAAAGCAGGCTTAAAAAAAGGGGCCACCAAATTGAAATACATAAAAAGATAAAAAATACTTTTACAAAGAAAATCACCAATCAAATATTAATATAAGCAAGGAAAAAAGAGAAGTACACTTCTTGCAGCAGTCTAATCTCGTGACTGAATTCATGGTGTTTCATCAAAGTTAAAACAACTTGTTTTCTTTTGTTTTTGAGTGTGTGTGTATTTGCCTGTTGTTGGTCTAAAACCAACTATTTTGGGTCATCTTTGAACACTAAAACAAACAGTAGGTTGGCTTTTGTAATCTGTGTGGCCATGAACGTGCTTCCCCACTTTTGGATACATCTGTTAAATATCACAAATGAGGTATTACATGAGAAGGTAATTGTTATGGATAGACAAATAAACCAATGCCAAACTTGTGATTTCTGGAAAATGCAAGCATTCAAAGGAAAAAATATTAGTCATCATTTTCTCAACCCTTGTATATTTTGTGTACATATATATACATATAAAATGGAAACAAAATGTTATTCCTTCAACTTTTACTGACAATACATAACTTTCTAGCAGTAGTTATACATTATGTGATTTAGTTGCAATTGTTTTTGTGGTAGTCTGAGGTTTAATCAAGATCAATATCTTCAATTTAATTTCAATTTCAATTTCAATTTATTGTCCCATATTGGAAATTTGTTTTGCTCACATTTAACAAATGTACAAAGAATCAAAATAAGTTTACGTACATAATATATCATATACTTTGACATAGAAATCCTTCAGAATATCGCTATACAGAAGTTTTCTTATGTTATTATAAACAGAAAAAGTCGTGAAAATAAAGAAGTGCATAAGAAATAGAGATTTGAATAGGCCTTTCCATCTACTTCTCCGGTAAAAACTTGTCAAACAGCCCAGTCTGAATAGGGAGGATTAAATGATCATCTGTACCTGTTGGTGATTGATTAAAGGGATCCGGTAACTTTGTCTCAGATTCTGAAACAAAATCCTGGATTTAGCTCATGCTGCAATGATAATTATAAACCTTTAGGTCAGTCAGGAACCCTATGACTTTTACAAGCTGATCACCTGTCTGATTATCAAGATATTTATGATTGGAAATCGAAACCAAATTTTGCGTTTTCCTAACGGTTTTCCTAACACTACAGTCTTTTGGGGAAAACGAGTATGGTAAAACCGGTCACTCAAAGATCTTTACTTTTTTGAGGCACTTCTTGATCATTTTGAAGCACGATTTTGTTAGGGCTTCAATATTACACCATATCACAGACACTGATAACATGTGGGGCTGTGCATCTCAGATTTAATATTGTTATACAATGCCTTTAATCTCCCTTTTCTCTCAGGTTTGAAGTTCGAGCCCATAGACAACACAAGAACAGGCGCCCTTCTCAATTCATCCACGAGACCTGAGATGAAAGGTGCCGTCTTCATCACCAGGCCAAACAACGGCTCCCACGCCCCCACCACCCTCAATTCCACTGACCGTCCAGTTTCCATTACCATGCAACAACTCGCCATGCTCAAGAGTGGTCAGGGTGGGGTGGCCTTGACCAGGGACACCAAAACCAGAGCCAGCTTGGATGACCAGTCCGATAAGTAAGTGTTGGACCTATTGACCGTTAGTGATATTGACCTGACATTGCATATGATTTTATTTTGGTATAACATGCATTTTCAGCCAGAATGATCACAGACTAGGTTTTCAATGGGTCAGTTATATAGGGGGTATTGCACACTAAGTTTTTTTAACTCTTTTTATGCCACACAAATAATCTCCCTGTCCCACATTGTGTTTAATGGGATAGATTACCAAAGGGGTCAAGATTATGTAATTATTTCCAGTGCAAGATTAATCTATGCCGATGTTAAAAGGGTTGACAGCTAATCGAGACTGGATATGGGTAATTTTGAAAGCCATTATGTTGCAAAAAGCAAGCCGTCTGTCAATTGGTGCCTATTGTTTTGTGCAGAATTGCACATGTGGCAAATGAGTGAACGGGCAGAGACGTGAATAAAACAACCCCACGTTAAGCTAGGTTATTCAATTAGAGTTTTCAGGTTAGAGTAAATTTATTACAAGAAAGTTGGAACACTCTCCTATTTAACCATGGCATTGCCTATGGTATTGTTAGGAATCATGTGTGAACCTTTAATGAGGATCTACAGTGCAATATGATATACTTATATCCATGCTATTTGCATTGCAGTATATTATAATGTCTCTTCAGCACTTCTAGAGTTGAGTGGAATATCACTGAGACAATAGAAGACAAGATCCCCCTTAACCCTATTTAGCCCGGGCTATTTTGAAACTGCATAGCCCGGGGGGGGGCTTCTCAGGCCCCCCCCTATGATCTCGGCCGTGAAACGCCCGATCGCCGCGAAAATTTGCATACATGTCAAGTGAAGTGTATAGAATACTATGGTAATTTCAATTTTTTTGAAAAATTCACTCATTTGCATATTTATGGTAATTTATGCAAATAAGGTCATTAAATTCACATTTTTGCCCATAAATCAGACATTATTCATATTTAAGCATTCTTTCTCACTACATATATTTGTTAGACCATTTGGAATAATAATACAACACAAAAATTTGAAAAACCAGGGTTATTCCTTATGTTATCTATTGTTTTGATAATTTCTTATGTATTTCTTTGTTTTTTTAACTTATGTATTTTATTGTTTTTGTTGTTTTATTTCATTTCCAACTATAATTCAACTATTTTGACCCCAAAATAAACACCTAAAATCTAAACAAGACCAAATAACCAATGTTTTACCTCTTTATTTGAAAAATGAGATTTCCATATGTTTTGTACACAAATCACAAAAATGAGCGATTTTCGGGCTGACATGTGAAGACAAAAGGACACGTGACTTTGTAATGGTAGGTCCGATTTTCGAATTTTTTTTTTCAAAAGTTGCGCAAGACTCGAAAGAAAAAAGTCACAAAATTTCAGTGCAAGATTTTCTTGCGTTAAAAAATTATCGCGAAAAATGTCGAGGGGGGGGCTTCTCAAGCCCCCCCCCCGGGCTAAATAGGGTTAAATGAGGTTTTATGAAACCTTTAGTAAGGGAACCTGTGTATAAAAACCATCTGGCTTTAAAACATACTGGTTTTCTTGTTCCTTTTAGCAGTCTTGTACATGCTTCTCTGTATTTATAGTTCAACGATATTAATAAAGTTACTGTATTAATTCATCAAAAGAAGTTTTGAAACTCAAGTTTAATTGACTGTATTACTGTTGTTCTTCTAATTTTGATAGTGATTTCATTTGGTACCATCAGAAGTCCAGGCAATATTTTCTTGTACATTTAAAGTATGAAATATTTCTGCTTGTTCTTTGTCATTGCAGTAAATTATTTGTCTACCCACCACCTCCGAAGTTTGGCGGAATCACGGTGACAACAGAAGACAGAGACTGCCTTGAAGAAGGGGAATTTCTGAATGATGTCATCATTGATTTCTATCTGAAGTAAGTAAAAACAAAACATACAAAAGATACAAAACATGTAAGTCCCCGGTTCTGTCATTGAGAATTTCAAATTGTGTCTTCATCGCTCTCATCCTGACAGTTTAATTCTATACTCGTATAGCTTACACAAATTTCCAGAAATTTTGTCATTTTGTCATTTCCTTTTTTCTAGAATTATTAAAGTCTATTTAAAATGTGGAAAATAAATAATGTTGTGATTTATAGTTTCTAATAAAATTCCCTACTCTTTTCCTTGAAAGTAAAGGACATCTTATGTTCTGCTGTAAGAAGTTGAGCAACTGTTCTAAGGGGCAACTAGTTTTAGGACCCACTGTCCCAACAATGCAAGAAAGAGAGAAGAAATGTTATGCCCTGCTTTAATTCACTCATGTGACTGATGTTATTTTGAATCAATGACACAAAGATTATAAACTCATTGCACTTTTGTTTAATATCAGGTACATTGTGATGGAGAAACTGAGCGATGTTGACCAGGAGAGGACCCATCTGTTCAGTTGCTTCTTCTACAAGCAAAAAATGTTATTTTAAATCCATGACACAAATTCAGATTCATTCAGATTAATTTTTATTAGTCCATTTGGAAATTCAGTTTCCAAATTCTTAATCTGAATCAGAGATTAACTCATCACACTTTTGTTTAATATCAGGTACATTGTGATGGAGAAACTGAGCGATGTTGACCGGGAGAGGACACACCTGTTCAGTTGCTTCTTCTACAAGCAAAACATGTTATTTTAAATCCATGACACAAATTCAGATTCATTCAGATTAATTTTTATTAGTCCATTTGGAAATTCAGTTTCCAAATGCTTAATCTGAATCAAAAATGAACTCATCTCACTTTTGTTTCATATCAGGTACATTGTGATGGAGAAACTGAGCGATATTGACCGGGAGAGGACGCACCTGTTCAGTTGCTTCTTCTACAAGCGACTGCTGCAGAAGGACACGCCAGGCAACATCTCACCGGACCTCAACGGCCTCACCCCTAAGGAGAAGCGACATCAGAAAGTCAGGAAGTGGACTCGTCATGTCGACATCTTTGCCAAAGACTTCATCATAATTCCCATCAATGACTGGTGAGTGTGGAATAAGGTTTTCATAAGGGACATCTTCATTGTCCATGCAATGGAAATTGTGATATTTACATGGTATATGATTACATATATTGACAAATATACATTTATACAAGAGAGACCGAATTCAATAAGAATATTGTGACATATGTATAAAGGGAAATATTAATTATGTTTTCAGTTTCCCTGCAGAGAAACAGAGAGAGAGAGGGGGAAGGGAAAAGGGGGGGGGGGGGGGGGGGTAGTGATGGGCAGACAGACAGGCAGGCTAACTACTTTGTTTCAGTTTGATTGTTTAACACTAGGAAATCGACTTTGAGGAAATGTGAACAAGATACTTCAAATTAGATTAATTGAAACCAAGACAAATTTAGTAATGATAAGCCTGTATATTTTAATTGTGTTGATGTGCATGTACATGTTCTCTTTTCAATTTAAGTCAATCAAGGTTTCTTGAAAAGTATGGCTGGCAGTCACAGACTGAATTATTCATTTTTTTACAGTGCAAGTAAAACTACAATTACAAATTGCAACAATAAGAAAACATGTAAAACTGAATGTTAAAGATACATTCATTTGATTGCATTGATAAAATGTTATTTATAAAGCAATAGAAGACTGTTATAATGCAATTATAATACTTACACAACGTGTATACACAAAGTATTATAATTGCATTATTATGTTTTATTCATAAAAGTATTATAATGTGGTTTCATTTGTTAATTTTTTTTTTTTGGTGTGATTTTGTAATTTCAGTGCTCATTGGTTTGTTGCAATCATCTGTTTCGCTGGGGAAGTAATCCATATGAAGAAAGGAAGTGGTAAGTCTCCATCACAATCTCCCAGTCCGTCATCATCAAATCAGCCATCACCAGCATCCGCTGCATCGCCTGCCGCTCCGTCTCCTGCCACGCCTTCTCCTGCCACTCCCTCCCGAGCCACGCCCTCTCCATCAGACCAGTCAGCCAATCATAGCACACCGGGCATACAGCCTTCAAAGTCGTCTGACCAACCAGCCAATCACAGGACGCCAGGTGTCCAATTGTCAGCATCTTCATCACAACAATCCATCAATCCTCATTTGGAGGCGGAGCTCTCCTCAAAGTCACCTTCAGGACAGACCGCACAGACAATGCATGATATTAGCGAATCGGCCAATAGGATGGCTGAGGCTGCGCATGTCTGCCAGCAACCAGCCACTCAGGGAAGCGATAGCACAAAGGAGGAAGAGGAGGAGCCAATGGACACTTCAGAGAGTCCTGATGAAAGAGTGGACAAACATGAAAGTGAAAGGACAGCTCAAGAGCTGAAAAACACTGAAAACAATCCTTCAAACAGTCCACTTAACAAGTCCTTAGGAAACAGTACAGAAACACTTAGTGCTTCAAACAATACAGCAGCTTCAGAAAAGGTAATTAATCATATTTGTTTGAATAAAAGCTGATTGTGAAAGTAACAGTCACATGGCAAACACTTCAATTTCCTGTCATGCAAGAAGAGCAAAACTTGAAATACAATCTATCCATTGACATTTTATTTTGTTTCACTATTTAAAAGCATTTATACGGGGCTATGATGAGAAAGTTTTACAATTAATTTCTTTCAGATGTAATATGAATTATAAGTGAGAATTAATTGTATCTCATAATAAATGGGGTTCTTTGCATTGCCTTGATGAATTTAACAGTTATGAAAAACACCCCCAAAACCAACAACAACATAGTTAAGCTTATTTACCATGTGAAACTAAGAATTCTAACCAAGGGGTCTTTTTATGTCTGCTCACGTCTTTAGTTTACTATTCAGACACATGATTCCATCAATGTTGATACTATAAACATATGCAGGACCAAAAAATGTGGAAATTTAAGATTTAGGGGTAAATCACATTGGTCTTGTTCAAATTTTTTTCATCACGTAATACAGATAAAATTCGCAAGTGTTGAGTATAAATTCTAATGAGACAGAGCTTTGCAAAGCTACAAACTGCTTGGTGAAATTGCCCCTTTTTGGTAGACTAGAGTGTAATACCTGTGTCATCATATTTACAACATATTCCCTTTTTTTTCTGACTAGGTTATACCAGATAGTGCAATATCATCAAGCCAAGCTGACCCAAGGTCACTCTCATCCCCTGCGACCGTCCAGTCACACCCTTCCCCTGCGACCGTCCAGTCACACCCTTCCCCTCTGACCGTCCAGTCACCGGCGGTCAATGGTGGGGCATCCGGGGGAAGGCTCCTAGACTTTGATTATCAGCAATATCATGTCGGAGAACACAAGCACTTCAAGCAGTAAGTTGTTGGGACATTCTGAGCTGTATACAGTGAGCTGCTGAACAAAGACATTTAGACTTGGGAGGGGGGGGGGGGGGCGTGTGGGGTTAAATAAAGAATACAAATTCAACATTTTAATAAAAATCCTTATATTTTACATTTGATTTCATAATTAATTCAGATTAATAATCAGAAAGGCATTGAAAGAATAATAAAAATGTGAAAAAGAAAATGGAATAAATGGCTTAGATATCCACAGAAAAGGAAAGAAAGGAAGAAGGAAAAAAAATTGGTATGATGTGAAAGGAGAGGGGGGGGGGGGGGGGGGGGGTTGTGAACGCATTACAATAATCGCCTAACACCTCTACAACCCCATACCCCCATTTTGATAAGGTTTATGAAGAAAATAAAGAATTATAACATATAACTGCATACACCTTGTGAGCCATACTTTATGAGAGCATGTACAGATGCATGATGTAGTCTACACTCAAGTAATATTTATGTTAATGGAGAGTGTATTCATACTTGCAACACATCTTTACAGAATTGATGTTAGAAACTTATAATGTGAATGTGAATGTGAAAACTACTGACACACGGAACAGAATATATTTTTGAGATATTTTTGTGATTGGTGCACTTTACCTGTGGTTATTTTGCTTCTATTGTAGGCCATGCATCCTGGTGTTTGACTCGTTAGCCGGTCCACCCAGGAGAAACGTCATTGCCAAGCTGAGAGAGTGAGTACAATTTGTCATGTTTTATTCAAATAAATATTAGCATATGCAAATCATGAATAAACTGCATTAATATATTTTCCTTTCTCTTACACTATTGGTGTTTCTAAGATATTTGTCTGTTTGCTGATGCACCTCTTTACATATTAGTCAAATGTGATAATCCTCTGCCTTCTCTTGGGACATTTTGATTTTATTCCCCTAACTCACTTATAACATCAAGATAAGATTGATGGGCTAGAATACAATTAATCTTTGGGTGAGGTTTTCTTATATATAGTAAGGCTGTATGCACTTTTAAAACTGAGTAGCTACTGAATCAATGGAAAGCAAATTGTGAAATTGCTTACAGTATATCAATGTATGTGTGACAGTATTACTTGAAACATCGGGGCCTTGCCTTATAAAAGGTTGATATTAATCGTAACTTATTTGCAATTGATATCAATCGGAACTATGTACATAAGAGATAAGAGAATGCAAACTTGCGATTGATAAGAGGACTTGTGATTGATTTGTTGTGTGTGTGTAATTGGGTTTTTACAGATGTGTATCAATCAGATATGATTATTCACCTCTTGGGGACCAACCTTTTAACGTCACCATCCGAAAGACTAGACTCAGTTTTGAACCTGCGTCCTCGGCTGAATCAGTTTGTAACTTCCATTGTTGGCTGGATTACAGGCGCACGCCACAACCCTCTGTTGTTTTGTCAATCACAACTCTTTATAAGACGGGGCCCTGATAAAAACGTTGAAAAATACATTTTATTTTGTTTTCAATTGATACAGCTACTTGACGATAGAGTGGGAGAAGAGGAAAGAAGGGAAATGTGAGTTCACTACTGCCAACATGAAAGGCATGAATCCGAAGATACCTCAACAAAACAACTTCAGTGACTGTGGGCTTTACGTCTGCCAATATGTAGAAACTTTCTTTGAGGTGAGAATGAAGATTGGTTGTTTTCAATCTACAAGTTTATACCCCATTTCATACATGAATTTAATGATTGATCTTAATAATATTAAATTGCAGGAAATTATATATTCTCTGTAGATCATTGAAAGTTGTCTGCTCATGATAATCCTAAGAAGATTTTTTGATTAGCATGTTCAGTATGTTCACTTTATTTTGTAATACACATTTTGAAACGTATATTTCATTATCTTATCATGTCCTAGTAAGCATGTCCAATTTTGCATTGTAACAATATCATGAAACATCATTAATGATATGTGCTAACACTGTGGTGCATCCCTTCCTTGTACAGAAGCCTATAAGGAACTACCACTCCCCGATGAGAGGGCTCCAGAGCTGGTTCCGGTGTGAGGTTGTCGCAAAGAAGCGTCAAGAGACCCGTGACGCCATCCAGCAGCTGCATGAGGCTTACAAAGCGCGGAGGTGACATGACTGCAACATTTCCTTGGCCTTTCAGCGACCAGGGAAAGTCACCCCTTCTTTACCAAGAAATGGGGAACAGAAACCATTTGTAACAAGGCTGTCATAGACTTTTGTTCATTGTTGAACACCTGTTACGCCATCCAGGAGCTTCATGATGCATACAAAACAAGGAGTGGGACTTGACTCTCATGTACACTTGTCCTTTCAGGAACCAGGGAAAGTCCCCCCTTCATTACCACGAACCACCGGAAGTAGCCCCTCGACGACCGCTTGAGAAATAGCGAAACAAACCCGTCAAAACCAAGATCCAGGTAAAGTAACCCCTCAAGAACTGGAGAATACCTAGAGAACCAAAGATATTTTCCTTTTACAATATTTCTGCCGAGGGTACTGATAGAGATTCAGTGAATTTTCTTTTCGATTTGCAAAAAGAGAATTTTTGTCCGATGAGCACAATTTATTAAATCCAAGTTCCAATTGCCAGATGAAAATGCAAATAAATATTTTTGTTACACTTCAGAGTTAATGGCTCATAGAATGTTACATAGCATATCAAATCTAAAAGCTATATACTTTGCGTTTGGGTCAGAATAATCTTGAGCCCTTTGCTCAATTGACCTGTAAATCTGACCACCCCTCCTTCATATTTGATCTAATGTTGACCCATTGCCTATAGTATAGTATATCAAGCCACAGTGTGAAAAGAAAAATCATTTGTAAGTAAGGTTGAATACTATTACATTTCACATGATCTCTGATTACCAATGATGACTGGGACTGGTTTGCTTAGTCCATAAAAAATCATTGTATTCAGTGACTTTGATTTGTATCATTTGCATTTCCTGATATTGATTAAAGGTACTTTGTAACATTTTAAAATGTATGGTTATGACATTTATTTGAATTGTAGATTTCTGAGCTTAAAGGTAAGAACCAACATAGTTGAGAGACAATTGATCAACACTTAGCATTGGCATTTTAAAAACCCTTGTTCATTTTCATATGTCCATGACAAATGAATTATAATTACTTTCATGCTGCTGTTATAAATACAAATTGAATCATACCTTTTAATATTAAAAAAATTGAATATTTAGGAAAAATTGTGCTTCAGGTTACAAGCTTTTTGTTCCCCTCCCTCTTAGAGGTCTATTGAAGTGGGAGACACTTGATTTATGTTACATAAAGACTCCAGATTCACAATCATATATGTTCCTATGGTCTGATTTTTGTATTATTGACACCAGTGAGAATAAGAAATCCTGACTTTTATCTTCTTCAAATACAAAAGCTACTGCTGATGCTTAGAGATGTGCAGTATTAGCTACCTGTACAGTGCATTTAGCATTACATGCATATATTATTTACAGGGTGAACACATGAAGGCTACGGGTAGAGAATTCCATGAAAGTATCTAGGGAATCTACGGGTGCTTTGTCAAGGCCCGAAATATTGATAAAAAGATGAGCATTGCCTTGTAAAGTTGATGAATCAAAAGTGTGGATAGTACAGCGGAGACTCATTGTAAAGAGCTCTGATGTAACAAGATAACTGATATAACAAGGTAATTTTCATGGCCCTGATGTCCTTGTTATAATGAGTTTCCATTGTAATAGGTTGCTGATGGAGTTCAGTGAGGGTCATGAGGTCAATGAAGGTCACAAAAAGCTCATAAGAATCATCGCAATGTATTCCTTAATTGCTGAATTCAGGGTTTGTTGTGATTAAGTTTTATAAAGCACATATAGGTAGAATAATAATTATTAAGAAAAAGAATATTTCTTAAAAATTAAGTTGATGAGTTATAATATATTGAGATAACTCGAATGTTCCCCTTTGTTACATGGCATCGATGTCATTCTATTAAGACAAATGTATTCAGATGTTAAAATTCCTTGAATTTGTTGCGTTCTACCTTTATGAGGAAAAGTACATGTAAACATGAAAATCTTAATTTTGATGGGATGGAGTTTGGTGGTGAGCAGAGCAGCCTAGTTTCTTATTGACATTTTGACATTGAATCTCCCAGCATTTAAGGGATTTCATTTCAAACTGTTTTTTCTTCTCCAAATCTAGGTTTATACTTCTCTAGAAATCCATTTGTAGCTTGAATACAAAAATACAGTGTATTTTTATTTTAGCACATACGTTGCACAATATACATCGGTGAAAACCTTAGTTATAAATTGGGTTATTTCCTTTGTTACCAGCACTGAATATTAGATATATTACATTTATTCTGTTCAAATTAAAGTATTTAATTGCAATTCAATTTCAACTAGACCTGAGACATTATTTTCTTTTACATGAAACACATGTACATATGTATATTTATTTAAGTATTTGGCTGGGTGCCCTGTGTTTAAACCAGCGTGATAACCCGATTGTCAGAGGAGGAACAAAATTGATTTCCAACGTTTTATGGAGGAATTGGTAATTTATGGTAAAAGCATACCATGTACTATTCTCTTTTGCTAGGCTGAATGATTATGCCATCGTCATCTAAAATCCTAAACGGTGCTATGGTGGCCCTGGAAAAATTCAAAGGAGCTTCATGTATTTCTATTTTGGCAGATTCAAAACGACTAAAAATTGATATTATTGCACTATTTAATTCATGGCACGCCGATTGTAATTTTTGCAATTAATGTATGATGGAAGTAAAAAAGGGAAAAAATGAAGTCCAGCATATCATGTACACATTGTTTTGTATGATTTTCTTAAGTATATGTCATCTATCTCATAATGTCCTTGTATGTGTATATAAGTTTAAATGCCCTCTTTCACGATAATATGTCACTTGAAAACTTGGATAAGTCTCGGAATACTCTGTATTGTCCAAAACTTTAGAACTAGTCACATGTGTAGTACTAGAATATTGCTGAAATTGTGAATAACCTACATGTGTATGATTTTTTTGTAAAGTTCATTTTTCAAAGTTTACTTAACAAATAAACTGAAAGTACACATTATGTTATTAAGAAATGATAGACAAATTGCACATGTGTATATTTATTTTTCCAAAATTATTCTTCTATGTGTATATCTACCAGTAAGAATTATTACACAAGATATTGATATTTATGTTGAATATTCAGTTAATTTAAGGCTCAAAGCAAATTCAAATGGATTAAAAACATTGCAATCTTTTCAAAAGACTTCCAAAAGACTTGGAACATCCTCCCAGGCGTCAGAGAGCATACTCATTACTTCTTTTTTTTTGGGGGGGGGGGGGGGGGTGGGGGGGGGGGGGGGGGAGGGATCGTTAGAAACCACAGCTATTGAAAATATATGCAATGATTTATAATTTAAATCAGTACCTTATTGCAAACATTTATGGCAAAGAGCAAGTCATAGTATTGAAGCTGTGCATTTTGCAAGGAAAAAAAAGAGTGTCGGATAAGAGAGATAATAACTGCCAAAATACTATATTGGAAAATGCAATATACATGAATGTCAAAAAAATTGTTTTATCAAAATTCCAGAATTGAGTTATATATTGTATCTTCTCCACCCTGAGGTAAATATACACATTATGTACGAGCTATTTCGGTAATTGTTCAAAAAAATGTTGTATGAAAAGATAACATGCTGCTTAGTTCACCACTGACCAAAGATTGCCAAGCATTTGATTTTATTACACAGGACATAAGGGTCATGCATAATCTAGCTCCTGGGATACATGACATACATGTACCTTGGAGCCATCTATACACAGAGTTTTGCCAACTTGCTTTCATGGGTCACAACATGGCTTATATTCTTTTGTTTTGTGCTTGCCCAACATAGCAGTAGTTGCCATGTTGTGTCCAACTCTGTAGATGGCGCTGACAGACCTCATTGAAGAGCGCCCTCTTTGTCAAGGGACATCTATAATCTAGCTCCGCCTCCTGGATACATGACGTCCCTCATTGAGCAGTGCCCTCTTTGTCTTGGCTTGTGCTCATCTGGTCTCACTCTCAAGGGATATGGAGGCCGTGCCTTCTCATCCGTTGCTCCTCGTTTGTGGATCTCAATCCCTTCCTCTCTTTAATTGTGTGAATAACAGTCGAGAACACTTCAAATTATGCCTCAAAATCTACTTATTTGGACAACTGTGAATTGGAAATTACTGGCTTACTTAGAGGAGCCTGCGCCTTTGATTTTGTCCTTTTTAAAACAGAAATATAGCACCCTATTAATATTGATAATCATCATCGTCATCACAATTGCTCTAAGAGTAAAAATGTAGAGCAGGCTAATTTCTTGTAATTGTTTAAGTTTCCCCAAGTTATTGTTGTGAAAGAATGTAAATCCTGAATGTTAGTTAAATTTACCTATACATTGTGTTATTAATCTAGGCAAATATGTGCCATCTTTAAGTATAGGTAGCTCATTTCTTCCTCATTCCCAGGTTTCTGAGAAATACATTCAAACAATCACAGATTGCATACTGCATGTATATGATCACCTCCTTGAATATTTGCCAATTCTGCCTCATATCCTATGACAATCTAATCATTTAGTATTACGGTAAAGATGATTTTGTATCACTTGTACATGTAGATCCAAAATGAAATTGGCTAGCCCAATTTAGTTATTTATTTTACTCTAAAGGCTCGTTCAGATATGATGCGCAAAACCACAGCGTTTTTTTCTCCATGACAACGTCTAGTATAATGCGCTTTCTATTCCTGAATCTTATATCACAAAGCTCGGTGAAAACATGCAAGGTCCTTTTGTTGCAGCAGTTACCATTCTAGCTCAGTTGGTAGAGCAGTAGTCTCGTAATCCGATGACCCAGGTTCGAAACCAAGACGATGCACTAGTGCCCTTTGGTAAGGCATTAATCCTCATTACCAGGTCTCTCAGAGAGGACCTAAAGCAGTGGGTCCTCTGGTTGCTTGCTTACAAGCATTTATGCTTTCTTAGCAGTCAGGTAAAATAACCACCACCATTCATTCATTCCTTTACATGTCAAAAAACAAAATAAGGACAGCATTTTTGCAGTGGTTTTCCTTGCCATATCTGAGCAAGCCTTGAGGGTTCTGTCAATCTATTGGCAAACGCACAAGGAACGATTGTGTTTGGGATGAATGAGGAGATGTATTGAATCGGATACTTTGTGAAGTTGAGATTTTATGTTATGTAATATTATTGTATTGTATATATTCTACATATTGTAAAATAAAACATTTCAGAGAAGATTACACACAAAAAGAGATGAAGCAGAAAATGCAATAAAGACAAGTTTTTGGAAAGAATAGTAATGGACTGTACTTGTGTTATTCATGTTCACCTTGTTTTTATTAGGCCTACTTGCATTAAAAAAGTAAATATATAACATTACATACCATGCTTTCTGCAAGAGGGCTTTACTAACATTTTGTTATTACCCAGAATTTGTTTCCTGTATAACTCTTGTTCTGGATCTTTCATTTGTACTTGATTTACTATACTAGTGCAGCTTTCTCATGCAATGTTTTGTACTCACTGCTCACCCCCCCCCCTCTTCCTAATCTTGCCGTATCTACCCTCTATGGCCTAAATTTATGGAAGTTTTAATTTTGAAGTCTCATGTTAATAGGCGGTGTCACACAGAAAAATCCCTTAAAAAATCCCTTGAAAAATCCTTTCAAGGGAGAATTTTCTTGCTTCGTTATACGATTTTTGAATGGATAATTGATGACAGACAGCCAATTAAAAGGATAACTAAAATCCGGATTTTTGGCCTCTGTGTGACACCGCCTATAGTGTAAATTTCTTTAATACAGAGTACTACCTCTTTTTACATGTACATATCCTTGTGTGCAATGAACATTATTCAAGATATGCTTCTATACACTTACGCATATTTCAACCATGGTGTACACTAGTTGGAATTTAAAATCTGGCATGTACAGTGTACATGTGTATGTATGTTTACATGTGTGTTTGTAATTTCCTAGTCTTGGACATTTTTTGTTGTCAATCTATGCATCTCTCTTCTCCCTCCAGTTTTGATCTTTACATCCGTCTGCATGTACTGTATTCACGATCTCTCTTCTGGGCGATTCCATGCAAAGTGTCCCATACAAGTTTTTTTCCACTTGAAGTATGTGATCCAAATGAAAGTTATCTTGCTATATGACCAATAATAATGTTAGTGATACCAAAAAGAGCCAATAATCAGTGGTCACATGAAGAGATTATTTATTTATTTTAAATTAAAAACTGGATAAATGTCATATGATGTAGGGGGACACATTGCATTGAATCGCCCTTCCTCCAATCTCCTCTTGTGTTTGCTTTTTCTCTCCCTCTCTTGGACCTTTTCATTTTTAATCTCTGAAGAAAAAAATCCCCCTTGTTTGTTTTGTATTTTTCTAAAGTTTTCTCTTGCATTGCTCTCATTTTTCTGTTTCCATCACTCTAGTCAAATCTGTATGAAGGTTGAATTCCACACTTTGACAACTTACGATATGTGTTAAAGAGAAGGTTGAGTTCTGGGAAGAGGTAAAAAATTATTTGTGAGCGTTATCATTGTTATTATGCAAGGGTAGAAGAACATCAGATTAAACATGTTCCCTGAAAAGCATGGCTCTTCAAATGCCTTCATATTCTAAATATGTCATGTAACATCGTAAAAATCCGGGTAGGATTTTTACGCCACATGTTCGTGTAGTCCCATATACATCTTTCTGTGTACAGTGTTTGTAACTTTACCAAGACTTTGCCAAATTTCTTATCATTTTGACGATTCCAGAACCTTGCAATACACACAAATACTAGATGATCAACCTTTTCTGATCGATTCCACACCGTTTCTTTCACAGTGTAATCGCATGACCAGAACTCAACTTCATCTTTAAGGGCATAAATAAAGATCCAACAAAATATGTAGCACTTGTATCCTTCAACTACAGGTATCTTTTATTAAGATCATAACAACACTGTTTTTTCTCTTCACCAGTATTGAGAAGTAACACGGCAAGCACATGCAAAACTAGCAAAAGACCATGCATACTAATATATACATATACAAACTCATGCAATTAATCAATTAAACAAATTGCAGCATTAAAATGACCAGTACATAACATTATTAACCCTGTACTTCTCTATCACTATCACTTCATGTGCTGGAGCTTTCCCTATTTATTGGATTGGCCAGTGATTTACCAGACTTCAAATAAAATTATAGACGTTCTTCTCTTAAATCTTTTCTTTTTTCTCGATGAATAATTTATGTCTTTTAAAGGTAGGCTACTGTTTAATATTACGACCTGCATGCAATTGTGAAGCAGTTGAATCGTTCACTGAACTTCCATTGATAAGAACATTGCTTAGTTTTTTGCAGTAAAGGACAAATAACTTTTTAAGCATACTTTATATTTGTACTATGATAGAAGTCGGAAAGCATACACCAACTGAGCAGTACTTCCCAATTCCATATTGTAAATGCACTTTTGCTTCCCGTTACTTTTAGGACACAATTTATTTTCAACTTGCATGTAGCAAGGATTTAAAAGGGGAATCTAAGAAACCTGATCACCAAGATCATGTCTTATAAAGAGTTGTAATTGCTCCAAATCGATAACGATTTAACTTGAAATAAGTATATTGTACATGTATTAATAGCAAATTCCAACGTTGCAATTGATGGCAGGATGTGTAATTAATTAGGATCGATTTATATTATTCATAAGACAATACCAACAAATGCACCCATTGATAAACCAAGATATAAACACAATTCAAATACTATATAACTTAATTAGCAGAAAAGAAACACTTACCTCTTGAACATATTCAACACATGGATCATTATCTTTCACTGTCAGCATCAAAATATGAATAGGTATCTACAATTAGCTTCTAGCCAATTTGTTTCTTATGGTAACTTATTGTCCATTAGGACAATTATAAAATATTTCTTTAAAGCTACAGCTAGATATTAAATGATTTTATCATTCATTCACTTTATAATAAGAAGAATCAATAGGCAAGAAGAATAAATCTTTGAATTTCTTTGGACCATTTTAAAGCTACATGTACATGTACCTTTCAAATTGACTAACAAAAATGCTTTACAAGTATAGATCAGAAAAAAATAAATGTGAATCGTAACAGCATCAGAGAAGCTTGAAAATGACATGAACTCTTGTATTGACCCCTACCACAATGTTATGTGAAAAGGCCACATAAATCATTCATGTTTCCATATTTAAAACAATATGAAAATACAGGATATCATTCTGGTATTCAAGAGTACATTTGAAAAGCCTACTTGTCTGAATTTGGGGGATTTCATCACCTGCTTACGGAAAATAAATATGCTCATTTTATAAAGTGATGAATGGTACCCTGTTCTTTTGATAAAATTTAGATGTGACAAAAATCAATTGCTGCAGTTGAGGAAACAAATATCTAGAACTGATTAATAAATAGCAATAGTCACCCTATGACGTTGATCAATCAGATGATTATGGGTTCTCTGTACATAGAGGCACAGGGACTATGTAACAGTCACAGTGAACATGGATTCTGAAGAAGAAAACTATTCTTTTATTTTCATGAGAGGTACATGCACAAAAAATGGACTTAATTAAATAAACTGATAAAAGTCATAGGTCACCATCTGCATAGAAAACAGGTCATCACCTGCATGTACATTGTACACTGTATACACTGTGCATGTACAGTACATGTACATGTATGTGGCTGCATACAAAGTCATCAATACATAACCAGCCTCACACTTTCCAATAATGTTAGTACCCCACGCACCTGATGTATGAATTCAAAAGACCTCTCGATGACATAGACATACTAGCTTCAAGAAATATCCAATGTCTTCACTTATTGTTCAATTCACATTCAGTACACATACTCAAGAAAAAAATGAGTTGTCTGTTTCAGTATAACACTATTGGGTATAAAGGTTACGTCTATCTCCATTTAAAAATCACTGATACTTTACTGATACTTGTACTACCGGTATAGATATATACAAAATCTAGGTGGATGCACAAATCAAGAATAGTTAAAGTAAAGGTAGAAATGCAACTACCGGTATGGCAACAATCTCCTGATTTCCATGCATTCAGGGAATCCCATATTTCAGCTGCTACATGCAAATCTCTCTAACTTTACCCCACCACTTGAACTTGTCCTTCATAAACTTTTGAGCACTCCCCCATGAATAAGACATATAACGTAAGACCGGGGAAATACAACATGTACCGGTACAGCATTTACTTCAATATGTACATGGATACATATAGCTTTGGTTTAAAATGGATACATGTACATGTACGTGGAAATATTAGGTCCATTTGTAGTGTAGTACATGTACTACTAAAGGTCACCATAAAACACTTTGGGAAACCAGTGAAAATGGAAAATGATTGGTCTCATATGTCCAGTAGTTTTATTCTACACAGATCGTGATCAATTCCACTCCTGAAAAAACAGATGTGTGCACATAAATATTACTAGATGCCTTTTAAACAGTAACAAAAACCACATCCTTTTGAACAGAAAAAATGTCTGCAGTCTACATTCACAGACATCTAACACTTCACAGAAGTTAATAGTAATATACAGTGTAGTACTGCCATTAATTATCCATAATCAGGATCAAGTCAAAATATTTTTCTAATTCATGCTTGAATACATAAAAAGGCTTTAGAAATCTTGGCATCGTTTCATGAAACCATCATAAGGACAACTTCACCAACATCCCATTGAAAAGTTTGTTACATTTAATACACGTTTCAATGGGTTGTTGGCGAACTTGTACTTATTGGACAGTTTTGTTAAACGATTTCTATATGAATTACAGAGTAAGGCACATATCTACATCTATTTCAAGGTTTTTAACATTCACAATTTCAGATCAAAGGTGAATCATTATTCAATGACAGGAAGACAGCAATTAAATATAAATTCTTACACTTCTAATTTCCATTTGATGGTATTTATAGCAAGTTAAAAATGTGATGAAATAGCAAGAGAAGAAGATAAGTTATTGCTAGATTTATTTCCTCATCAACCTTTGTTAGATATGATAATTTGGAAGAGTCTGTGCTTGATATACATGTATATATTAATAAGGTCTTTTTCTTCTGAAATTAAAAATACTTGTCAAGTATGGCAAAAATGAAGGAAGATCATAAAGAGTATTGCTGTATTACATGTATCATTCTTCACTATATAATTTCAGAGAGGTAAGTATAAGAATGGAAGCTTCCTGATTCTATATAATTCTGCATAGATAACAATTTTGAAGTCAAATACATTTACATGTAGGTGATAGAAATACAACCACATGCCATTTTTCTTGACTAATAAGAAAATGGCAGTAATTCTTTGTGGAAAAGAGGTATTTTCTGCAAGTTCATTGTGATCAATCAGTACTGAGCTTTGTGGCTGGAAGATTTTCTACAGTGAGTGGCTTCTTGCTTTTACAGTGTCATTCAGTTGAGAATTTAGGAAGTATCTTCAAGAAAATTTGCAGAGACATTTTGGCAGCATTGCTATGACACAAGATCTCTAAATTTCTATCAACCTTCACCACTTGTAACAGGTTGTGATATCGGAGGGGCCCATTGCACAATTACTTCTCTATCTTGCCTTAGAGTTCCACCAGGAACCTCCTGCTTTTCCCGTAACAAGTCTTGCGTCAACCGCTTTGTGGACTGTGCCCTGCATATGGACCTTCGAAGCATTTTCTGGGTCTCCTTGATGATGGTTCGGATATCAAGAGCAGGAGCACTGGCACGGCGTGTCGTCTGGTTAAAAGGAAAAGTCAGCACAAAGTCCCCAACCCTTTGAGGCAGTGACGCGGAGGACTTGCTCTTTGTAGCAAAGGAGGTGTCTTTCCCATTGGAACCCTGCATTCCCCGTTCATTTCTCATGATGGATGGTGGACCATCTCTAACCCCCATCTTTAAACCTGTTCTGGTAGTCAACGGTTTTGTCAGGGAGGAAGTTTTCTTCAAACGTGCATCTGGATCTGAAGTTGATCCCTGCGAGTTGCCTGATGAAGGAACAGGTCCTCTCCTTGATGTTCCTTTATTTGCATATTGAGTGGTCTGCAAAGGTTCTGTGTTGCCTGACCCTCGGGAAGGTGGTAGCATCTGAGACTGAGATTTACTGTAAGACATGCTGGATATTGCATCCCCTCTGTCAGCCATGAGGTCAGAGGACGAGGGATTTCTCAGAGAGGTCATGGAAGGTCTCGGAAGAGGTGAAGCAACCGGGGTACGCTTTCGCTCAAGTCTGCTACGTATCAGCTCCCTCCTGCTGTCAAGTTGCTTCCGGGTATCTTCTAGACTAGGCAAAATGTGGCGTGCATGTACGGCACTGCCTGGCTTACTGGACTGAGAGTGATCAGGTTTATTGCCAGACTGCTCTCCTTGAGAGGCCTTTGACTCCTTGAGGCTTACTTCACTGGATGTTCGCTTGCAAGCAGTCGCTATCTCATCATCATAATCATCCTCTAAGTTGTTAGCTATCTGTTTTTGGGATGCAGGATTTAAGGTAACTTTTGGAGTACTGTCCTTCTTGATAGGGGTCAGCTTATCACTGCTCGATACTCTACTCCTTGAAGAAACTTTAGATATAGAGGATTTAGGTCCAGCTTTGTTGATTCTCCCTGAAGATCCAACAGAACCAAGATTAGATTTTTCTCTTGTTGTAGATTTGGGCAGAACTACTCTTTTGTTTGGAACACTCCCAGCAAAGTTTTGTCTACTTGAGTTGTACACCTGCTTCTGTTTTAGCTTCACAAACTTCTCTCCTCCACGGTTCTCATCTCCTTCTCCGAAATTCATGAGGTCAAGAATATCATTGATAAGTGCTCTCTTGATCTTATGGTCCACAGTGCAGTCCAAACCCAGCGCAGGACGAAAGTTTACCTCAAGAAGCCATGCTTTAAGATTATCGTCGATCAGAATGTCGTAGCCAAACAGTTCCACACATCCAGGAGTCTCAGGGACGGTAGGGGCTTGAGCCAGCATAGTCAATGTTACAATGCTGCATATCTTCTGCCAGATGACTTCATCATTGATACCCTGTTGACGGAAGTAGTTCCTCAGCATAGTGAGACTCCACTTGCATCCAGGCCCTACACCTTCCTTGTGAGCAGTGTAAGAAGGACCTAACTTGTTGATGCTCGTATTTGTCAAGTGGCAAAACATGTTTCCTAAGGAAGTCAAATCAAACTTCTCTGTACTGAACCGAACGATTCCTTCCTGGTACATGTAGATTTGCAGAGGGTTGAAGCTGGTCACCAAGACGTAAATGCGTAAGTCAAACTTGTAGCCCCCAATGAGGAGGGGATTGGTGATGTACCTTTGAGCGACAGCACTGCAGTCGTACGTCAGGTCAGATAGGTCTTTGAAGATGAAGATACCACGCCCCCTGGACAAATCGGCAGGTTTGCATATCCACAAAGTCTTCTTGCCGGATTCCTTATCTGCTTGCTGCCTTTTGGAGTACTCTGCGACAAACTTAGTGTAGTCGTTGGGCAGGTTGAACCCATTTGGGGTAAAGTTGAATATTGCTGAGCCATACACGCCCTTCATCCGCCTCATGTTCCTTGCCAAAGTGTCCTTCTTGGTTATAGCAATGGTCTTGGGAAAGTGATTCAAGCGCTGCCATGGCATGAGGTCGGCATAATCGCAGAGGCGAAAGCGGTTGGAACGCCACCACAGGTTCCAGTCAAATTCTTCCATCTCTCCCTCCACAAACTCCTCCCATCCCCTGTCGAGGAGGACGTCGCGCAGCACCTCAGGTCCCACGCCATTGTCATTGAGTCTGAAGATCAGGGGCTTTGAGT
This sequence comes from Strongylocentrotus droebachiensis, assembly GCA_035222895.1. Taxonomy (NCBI): domain Eukaryota; kingdom Metazoa; phylum Echinodermata; class Echinoidea; order Camarodonta; family Strongylocentrotidae; genus Strongylocentrotus; species Strongylocentrotus droebachiensis. The sequence goes on from JAVYIG010001811.1 coordinate 32,933, forward strand.
TGCTGGGAGACGAGCACCCATGATTGTCGGACAACATCACTGTCTTTTTCTCACCTGGTCTCCATCATGCTGTTGGCCACAATGGATGAGCAACTTGATAACATGGAACTGCTGAATACAATAATGAAAGAGCTAGTTTTCATTGGTAGCTGAGGAGAGCAGTTTCAACTTCAAGGAACCAAGGGGTTACCATCTGTACATGGAAAAATAAAGATAGTAAAGTAGTTGATTATTAGAAAGACAAACTAATTAATCTCTCCCTCTAATTAAAAACAGAACTGATGCACAGATTTGGTAAACAGATCTTTACACAAGTTATTATAGATGCCTTACATATTTTTTTTATTCTCAGAATATTATGTGAATGAGAATGGAAGTTGTAGGCTAGAGAATGTGATTGCCCAAACGCAGACAGCCTTTTTGTTTATACACATATCGTCATATCTACATGTAGCAAACCAGAACTTTTTTTAATCATGAGCAAAATCTAATTTGAAATGAAGTTTCACAGCAAGGCCGGCCTAATTAAAGTATGCTTCTCAGTGAGGGCACTGAATGCATCACCAGAGTACCAGACCATCATCCATTATAGATTTATATCATTTGTTGAGGTTGTAAAAAAAAAGTATGTATATACCTGTATACGGTTCTTTTGTGTAAAAAGTACACCTCTCTAAAGGGGCCATGTATTGTGCCTCCCTGAACAGAGACATCTGTGTTTATAGTAGAACCTGTCTATAAAGACCACCTGTCTACAGTGGCCATTTTTTCTAATTTCCCTTGGGTGGCCTCAATAGGCAGGTTTGACTGTATTGCAAATTTTCTTCACTTAGGTAAAGCATGATACATTACAAGACAATGACAAATAAAAGAAGAGGAATTAGGAAAACAAAAATCAAGACCCATTCCTAATAAACTGCAAGTATAACAATACCTCTATCATGCAGTCCTAACCCTACAACAACGTGAATTGAACTGTACTAGGCACACATTAAATTTGCTTTAGAGCTTAACCCGAGAGGGCTCTAATCGATATGTTTGCACACTGAAATAGCTACTTGCTGGAGAGGCTAAAAGACTACAAAAGAAACAGCCGAGTATCAAATACACTGTGCAAATAATGACATCTGACTGAATCAAAAACACTTGTGTTGCTACATGAATATAGCCAAAAGGCAAATAGAAGTTACACAACATGATGTATCGGTACATATGAAGTTAATTATTGGAGGTTTTTAGACCCACACCGCCAAATCAGAACAGCTAAAACAAGATACTGTAGATTTAACAGCCACCACCACCCTAGTCAAAATAAAAAACCTGAAGTCTTAAATTAGTAAAAGAAAATATTTTAAAAATCTAGATCTAGGCATAGATCTAGGCCTAGGTCTACAGCATTTTCAATTCTGACTAGATTCTAGGCCTACAGTTTTCATCTATTTGTTCCAAATCCTAAGCCTAAAAATAATTTGTGGGTGTTTTTTTCTTCTATTTTCCATAAGAAAACAAAAGAAAACAAAAAAAAGTAGTCTATTTTTTAGGAAATAGATATCTACCTAAACATTGAAGAGAAAATAGACCTAGAGTCTAGAGGTCTAGTCATTTATTGCGAGAGGCCAAAACAAGCAACCAACATCCACTCTATCACAGTAGGCCTATCAGCTGTTTGTTTCTGCAATGTAAAAACCGACACAATCAAATTTTTGTTGTTAAATTGACAATTTCCTTGGTTGAATTTTGATGGGGACTTTGGCATTCTGACTTGTTAGGATATCAAGGGCAAAGTCTGGTTACACGACCTGTCTATTAATTTTGTCAACTGCTTTTCTTTTTGTGACGAACAAACATAGATCTAGATCTACTTAGAGTCTACATAGGCCTACTACTAGTCTACATAGGTTTAGATTCTAGGGTCTTCAAAACTCCTCAAAATCTCCATCAAACTTCAAGTTTTAATTCTGCACGAACATGCTAATGCTTGCTTTGAAATAACGTTGCAATTTAAATATAAATAAAAAAGTCCCCCAAAACAACAGAGTAACAAAACATGAAAACTGTCAACAATCACTGTCAATGAGTTACCTAGAAGTTTAGGAGCCATTCAAATTCTTTCGTTTAAGTTAATTCTCTCACAATCAAAATGCATAAAATGCCCGCTGTGCCGGTGATCTAAAACAGTAACATTCCAGCGTCATCTCTTCAACAAATCAAAGTCCATGACAGAGTAAAAATGTCTCTAGGCCTAGACCAGTTTAAATAGGTCCGCCCGACTCGTCTCCTCGACCTCGGCTGCTGTTTGTTTGCCAAGATGTGATCCACGTACAACGAACCAACCAGCTCAGCGCGCCGGGCTCGGCCGGCCGGGAAGAGTAAATTCGGCTGACCGTACCGGTACGGTGCAGGAAGCTTACCAGCGCTTGAGATTTGATTCGGCGCTGGCAAACACACCTGTCGAACAGATTTTCGTTGGTACGTAACTTAGTTACCCATATCAACTAAAGAGGGCGCTCTAGAAATGAGGCGGCGCGTCCCTCGTTCACGACTAAACCATGGGTATGAATTTAAAATAATTATTCTAAACTAATATTTTCTTTTAAAACACAACACGCAGTGGCGGATCCAGGGTGGGGGGGGGGGGGGGGGGGGGGTGGGGGGGGGGGGGGCACAGGGGGCACGTGCCCCCCCAAAAGTTGTTAAAATCAGCCCTAAATTCGCCCAATATGTACCAAAAAAAAAAAAATGCCAATGGCTGACCTAAAAAGGTGACCTTACCCCCCCCCCTCCCCTAACGGAGCAAAATGTCAAGTTTAAAAATTTCGTGACCCCAAAAAACAAAAAAATGCATTATGCAACGTCTAGACATAAAGGTCGAGTCCCTGGGGACTTGGATCACCATAATGCCGATAATACTTTACCGATGACCAGATTCCAAGTAAAGTTTACTATAAAGAACCAATTCCGACATTCAGAAATGATTTTCGGTGACTGATGTGTCAGATGTGATCATTCACAAAGGAAAGGCCAGCACACAAACAAATTACAGTTCCTCTCTCAGTTCTCTTTATGTTCATGTGACCTTTGTAAAAGTTCGTTCCCGGTTTTGGCGCATGCGGAGTGTGCAATTACGAACTCGCTTATTGATAAAAGAACATCATAATCAGATTAGCCGACCCCGGAAACCCCATGAATTCATCAACTTTTATCATACTGGTCCTTTTCCTTTTGAAACTACGCTTGACCTTTAACTCGGATGGCGGCCATTTTGGATTTGACCAATATGACCAGTATGGCAGCCCCAAAGAGATCTCAAATCGATGAAAGAATATCATACTCAGATGCTCTGACCCCGAAAACCCCATAAATATATAAACTTTTATCATACTAGCCCATTTCCTTTCGTAATTACACTTGACCTGTAACTGTCAGATGGCGGCCATTTTGGATTTGACCAATATGACCAGTATGGCAGCCCCTAGGAGACCTCAAATCGATGAAAGAACATCAAAATCAGATTCCCTGACCCCCAAAACCCCATAAATATATAAAATATTATCATACAAGCGCTTTTTCTTTTGGAACTACGCTTGACCTTTGGCTCAGATGGCGGCCATTTTGGATTTGCCCAATATGGCATACCCAGAGGGTTCCCTTCTTGGCGTCCGGCAGAAATCGTAAAAGTATGGTATAATCTACCTCTGGGCCAAATTTGGTGCTTTTAGAAGAATCTGCACCTAACAACCCCTATTTAGCCCTAACAACCCCCTATTTAGCCCTAACAGCCCCCACTAAATGTCATCAACGCCCAATATGAACTAGTGTTAAAATCATGCATAACTTATACAATTCAGAGTGGCTTATCGTGGAAATTGACTATACCGGTAAACAAATGAGAATTTGTATACACACTCAGTTTGGTATAACGCTAGATTATTCGAAAATCGAACAATTACAGGGTAATATGAATTAGTTTTGTTATTATCATTATCATTTTGTATGGACCGTTAGCCAATCCCAAAAGTGATCGAGTATAAATTAATAATATTTGAAGGCCTTGCAAAAATATGAAGAAAAAAAATGACGAATTTACGTGTCATAGACATAATTTTTGTTTGGTTCTTGTTTGTATTTTGCTTCGTTACATTTTATTATATATATTTATTTATTTATTATTATTATTATTATTATTATTATTATTATTTTTTTTTTTTTTTTTTGGGGGGGGGGGGGGGGGGGTGTGTGTTTGGGTGTTAAAGATACCAAGCTTAAATCTTCGAGTTCGTTTGCTGCGAAACCGTTCTGAACTGATCACAATTTCTTACTCTAAACTAAATGTGATAATGGAGTAAGCTTAATTACTTTATTATAGAACCTACATTAAAGGTATTACAAAGTTTTGGGAAATTTTGAAAAATGAGTGGATAGTGATTCTTTACAATTTTGATATATTTGGATGCCCCTGTGGATTTATTAAAAACACCAGAAACTTTAGCCCCTAAAACACTTCTGCTTTCGAGAAAAATTGATTATAAAGATTTACCGGTGCTCCCGGTAAATTTTGATAAATTTCAAATAGCTCCTACGGCCGTACAATGTTAGCTGCGACCAAGAAAATCTCAGAGTATGTAGTTGTGGTATATAATTTCCGAACGGGAGTAGCTAATCGGTCGATTTTAGTCAATACACATCGTTTTATAGCTTAATTAATATCTTGACCTTGAGAGGGAGCTAATTCAACATAAAGTGTTTATTATTTACAATTTCATAACTTAAGAGTTGATTTCGACCGCGACAACGATCACTGAATATTGTAGGATCATATATGCTTCCAATATGTTCATTTGAACCAAATTCATGACCCCATACCAAAACTTTGTATTACCTTTAACTTGAGGAGTCAGATACTCAAATACTTTTTAAGTTCCTAATTAATTTTCGATGTCATGGCAGTTGTTTTAAAAGCCCATCAAAAACCTTTAAAATATACACTTGGACTTATAGATTAATCACAATTTCCAAACTAATAATTAAGACATTTATCATCTTGCATGCTTTTGAACATCTATAAGGCTATATCAATGTCAAATTCAGAGTAGAGAAGCAATCAGTCCCTAGAGTAGGCCTACATACGAATATTTTGGCTATGTCCTGTCTCTTGATACTTAAAGTTGTGTTATCATTCAATTGCCGTAATAATTCAAGTTGTATGACGATTAAAAAGCTCCCGTTCGCATCCATTGGACTCTTAAACTTACAGCCATCGTCGTTATTTTGTTTCTACAACGATGTCTATTTTGCTAAGCACACCTTCTTTCCAGACATCGGGTGGAGTGATCCACAACCCCGAAGATAGTGCAATAACAAAAGCTTTGGAATCGTCAACGTGAGTATTTCAACTATATCATTAGTAATGGGAGAAAAAGATGGATAGGAAAAGAGGGAAGGAAAAGATATAGAAGAGAAGTAAACAGAATGAATAATTGAGAAGATGATCCAAATAAGGGTTTTTTAAGAAAAGGAAGGAGGAATGGTGTAAAGGTAAGTAATAATCTGAAAAGGGGAAAGAAAATGAAAAGAAGAACAATACAATTTGAAATACAACAGAGGGAAGGAGAAGAAAATATCAAGGTGGAAAAGGGAAAGAGCAGAATTATTAGATACTCCTACAAAACTGTCTATTTGTGTGTTTTGAACTAATGATAAGATCAAAGACAAATAAAGAATTCATACAACTTCGCCTTAGCCAAACACTAATACAAAATCTTGAGATCTAAAATTATTCTGTGCTTGCGCTTTTAACAATTTCTTTTTCTAATGTCTTCTACTGGAGGCGCGATGGCTTAGTGGGATAGCAGTGGTCTCGAAGCGCTGAGGTCGCGGGTTCGAAACCAATTAGGACTAAGTCAGTGCGCTCGTGTGCCTTTTGGTTAATGCATTGATCCTGATTACCAAGCAGACTTGCAGTGAATACGAACAAAGAAATTCGTCAAACATGTCTTCTTTGATTAAAAAATAGTCACACGTTGTTAAAGTCATATTTTCTCTCCATTCCCACGATCACCACCTAGCCTCATCATGATCATGCTGGCATCGATGTGCCTCAACTCGGTAACCATGTTTGTGATTCTGCGCACGCGCAGTTTGCGACAGACCGGCCACGCCCTCCTGATTTTGAACCTCTGTCTGGCAGACTTGGGCGTGGTATTTGCGGGCATGTCTTTCTCTCTCCTCTCGGTGTTTGACGGAGGACGATTTCTGATGTCGCATCCAATGATTTGTAAGGTAAACTATCTATATTTATAGACCTCAAGGGCATTTCTAAATGGAGGGGGAGGGGTGGGGTCAAGGGTGTCGATTTGTACCCGTGGTTAGGGGGGATGATAGGTGCCAAAATATTTTCGGCAATGGATCAAAGCAACCAAGAGATAGAAGCGTGTGGCAGTTTGCATCCCCTCCCCAAGCGCGTAGCCAGGATTTCATTTTAGGGGGGGGGGGGGGGGCGGTAGTGAGCACGTGAAGTGCGCTCCCTAGGGGTTGGGTGCAGGGAGGGGGAGTTTCCCCCCTCCCCCGCGAAGCGCGGAAGTTTGACGTTTCATTAAATTATTAGAGAAGAAGACGATTCGTTGGACCGTTCTCGACTCTTCATCTTTGTTTAAATCAAGTTCCCCTTCCTCCGAGCGTAGCGCGGAAGCTCTGACGTTTCCTTAGATTAATAAAGAATGAAGACGATTCGACGTACCATTCTCGACTCTTAATCCTTAATGTTTGAATCAAGTTCCCCTTCTTCGCGCGTAGCGCGGAAGCTCTGACGTTTCATTAGATTATTAAAGAAAGTAGACGCTTTGTTGTACCGTTCTCGACTCTAAATCCTTGTCTGAATTCAGTTTCCCCGCTCCCGCGCGAATCACGGAAGCTTTGTCGTTTCATTAGATTATTAAAGAAAGAAGACGATTCGTTGTACCATTCTCGACTCTTCATCCTTGTCTGAATTCAGTTCCCCTTGTCCGCGCGTAGCGCGGAAGCTCTGACGTTTTATTAGATTATTAAAGAAAGAAGACGATTCGATGTACCATTCTCGACTCTTAATCCTTGTCTGAATTTAGTTTCCCCCCCCCTCCCGCGCAAAGCGCAGAAGTTTTGACATTTCATTAAATTATAAGAGAAAGAAGACGATTCGTTGTACCATTCTCGACTCTAAATCCTTGTCTGAATTCAGTTTCCCCGCCCCCGCGCGAAGCGCGGAAGCTTTTTCCTTGTCTCCTATCTCATCACGAATTCGTCACAGAGTTCATCTATATATGATTACACTGTCCAGGATTGTCTGATGTGCATTGCAGATTGCTACTTTTGCGCTCACGCGCTAAACATTTAGCTCGTTGCTTTTTAACGCTGCGTCTTTGCATTTGGCGCACTGCATTTCTATGATGCTGTTGATTGAACAAATTGAATAAATTCATCAATTCCAGATGAAGCCGTATGAGCGAGAATTCAATTTATTCTTGTCTCATATACGGTTGTCCCATTTACTTGGTATATATGTATGTAAATGAGAAAGCAAAATGTGAATATTGATGGTCATCTTGCGAGTAATAACCATTAACTACTCTAATCGGGCTCTCATCATTAATTTTTCTCTTCTTTTTTTGTTGTTGTTGATGGTGAATTATTGGGGGGGGGGGATATATCCCCCCACCCCCCGGGATCGACACTCATGGGTGGGGTGGAAGCTGCGCATTACAAAAATGATTAAGCATCCATGATGCTGTCTTTCTTGTCCTCCACATGGCCTCATCACAAAAGCAGAACTTTACCTTTAAATGATAGTGTACGCAGAAATTTGTAGAAATTGAGAATTTTAGATTTGTACATCTTCTAAACTTTAAGCTCAACAATCTTTGTAAAGTTCTTCTTGATAATCTATTTATTTACACCTATAATTTATTCCAAGATTTATTCATACGTGTACATAAACATAGACATATTAATTACAATATCCTATTTACTTATCACCAGTATCTGAACGGGTTTTTGACGCTGACGTTTTCTGTCACCGGCTTCGTGTTGATATCCTGCATTGCCGTTGACCGTCTCCTTCTCATAGTTTTCGCTCTGCGTTTCCCGCCAACACGTAGACGCATATACGTCATGGTCGCCGTATCTTGGCTCACCGGACTGTCAATTACAACGATAAGGCTTTTTGGAACGGGGAGAGATTTCGGGTATTTGCCTTCAACTGAGAACTGTGCTGGTCCCTATGGGGATATCATCGGTACAAAGAGATACTTGATCGTCGCCGGAGCCGTTCTCATGGCGATGTTCATCATAGTTTATGGCACTATCACATTCTATCTTTGGAAAGGAGACCAGCGTCTTCTTCGGCACACCTTGGCCAGGCCAAAGCCGGTTGTGAAACGGAAGCCACCAGTGGATGAGAATGGGCCTAATGAAATTCAGATGGACTCCCAGGTAAGGTTCAAGGTAGATTAGGAAATAAAAAGCATTGGGACACCATAAACAAGTTGATTGATTTGTAGAAATGAATATATATATGGCTTACCACCAGGCGCGTACGCAGGATTTTTTCAAGGGGGGGGTTTTAACATTTATAAATCGGTCCAAAAATTTCGCAACGACTCAGCCAGCCGCTGAATAAGCGGGGGGGGGGGGGGGGGGGGGGGGGGGGGGGGGGGGGGGGGGGGGGGGGGGTGTAAGAGGACACTTTTTTTTTTTTTTTTGGTCTCGAAATTTGGAAATTTGACATTTTGACCCGTTGGGGGGGGGGGGGGGGTAAGGTCACCTTTTTTAGGTCGGTCATGGGAATAACTTTTTTTTTTTTTTTTTTTTTTAATAAATAATTAAAAAAAAAAAAAAAAAAAAAAAAAATCCAAAAGGGGGGGGGTTTTAGGGGGTTTTGGGGGGTGTTTACACACAAAAAATTAACAAAGGGGGGGGGTTTAACCCCCCAAACCCCCCCCCTGCGTACGCGCCTGCTTACCACAATGTATTAGCGTGCCATATAGTTAATATCATATTAACTCAAAGGTACTATGCAAAGGGGCCCAGATTGTCTGTTCCAAGAGGATTTGTATAAGCTGATCACGTTTTCAAGGTCTAAAATTGGAAACCATCATCATTCTCCTCCTCTTTCTCATCAATTGCCAGGTCTGTTACAGTAATCGGCGGTCATGGCCCTCTGTTTCTGTCTATGATGTGCTTTTCTTAAAAAAAAACTGGTATTACTGGGTTTTTTTGGGGGTGCACATTTTGTTAAGGCTTTGTAAATATGCGAGTCATTGCCTTCCCCTACTCGCCTTTCCAGCAACTTTCCACGTTCATTCTTGTTTAATTATCTTTTCTGTATAATTATGTGACAAACAAATTGCATTTGCCTCTTTCTTATTGCGTTGATGTGCGAAGGTTTTTACCCTTGCTTTTCTGCGCTTCTTCATTAGTTATTTTTAGGGCTCAAATACAATAGGGGTACACAATGCTTCGTGTATTCAAAGTAAACAATTAGTGTGCAATTGTTTTATTATTATTATTATTAAAAGTTTAATAGGGGAGGGGGCACGGCATAACTATTGTTCCTTGTCATAATCATATTCGTAATAAGGTCCACCTTCATACCAAGTTCAAAACAAGACGATTTGCGAGAAGGTTTCAATCATGAATACTCACTCATGTATCTTATAATAACAGTGAAATAACATCTTTCTTTGGAATATGCTCGATTGTTTATTCATAAAATACATACGGTGACGTGAGACATGATAATCATTTAATGCAAACTAACGTTCCTTGTGTAATAGTTATCTCTTTTCCTAAACGATCCCAGGCGACGCCTCTGAGGCCTATGCTCTCTCTGGGGTTAAGGAGCTATTATCATTTGACAGAAAACAACCAACAAACAAATAGAAGGCATTTTTTTCCTTCTCACTTTTGTTTTATACGCAAGGCTTCTGAATCTTCAGAGGGCTCACCTAGAGCTGTCAACATGGAGACATCAGCTCCTGTTGTCATGGAAACGCTTTCCTCAGACCCGTTAGAGAAGTCAGATGATGATTTAGACGGTCGGAGCACCGACGACGTAGCGACGTCCGGAACGAAAGTTACGGTTAAGCGTAAAAGACAAATTCATCTTAAACACAGACGGGTAACGAAAATGAGTAAGCCGTGACAAATCCTTAGCTTTTCTGAAACTGTTTCAAAACATGTTTGAAACCTCTTTTGTCATCGACTAAAAAATATAAGAGCAAACCATGAATAATTAGGATTGACAGGTTATACCTAATTTGGAATTATGTTTGTCATGCATGATTAAAACAATTTGAGTAGCTTATCGTTGTATAATTGTTTTAAATGGGGGCACGCTACAAGAGTCCTATCTCGCACCCCGGGGCAACGTGTCTGACACGGCCGGTTGTGGCAACTACTCCGAAGATCAAGATACATTAATCTTGATCTAAGCAGACACGAACGAACGATCGTTTTATTCATGGATGGCAATAATCAATATCTTAATATTGTTATGATTAAATCCGAAAAATATCTTGCATTGAACTTCGTCAGCCCACATTTTGGTAGTTTATTCTCAAAAGACATCTTTTCATTATATTCTGTGTAAGCACAAAAATAAGGTATTTGTCATAGAAAAAAAAGGAACCATCTAAAATTGTGTTACTCTTGAAAATATACAGTTATTGTTTGATATGTTTCTTTGACAGTGATGTTATTTCCATTTTGTTTTCATTTTCATAAGCCGCCCTGATGATTTCTGCTTCTTGCATTTGCTGGACCCCCAGTCTCCTGTACCATGCAGACCTCACCTGGGTCACTGACGCCCACTGGTTTGGTGTCTTCGCCATGTGGCTGGCTTACTGTCACACATTGGCTGACACACTCATCTACGCCTTCATGAACAGACGAGTTAGAGCCGAGATGTCCCGAATGGCGCGTAAAGCCAAATCGGAAGTTTTCGGCATGTGTCGGCGTTAGGTCGGTTTCATCACCGTCAATCAAATAACTACAAATCTAAAAGGAACGAACATATTTAGATCGGAAATTTATCATGACATATACCCTAAAAGCTGAAAAAGCTTTGTTAAAAAGCCCCCCACTGTCTACCTTGTTTGGATTTGAACCTTTTTACTGAGGTTCTGATAAACCTTCGAAATGTAATGTGGTTTCCCCTTTACTGAACATTGTAGCCAACACTTATCATTATTATGTTAGCAATCTCATTTTCAGGCAATGAATGAATAAGTGACAAGACGGATATATCGATTTGACAATTTTACGTTATATATTCATAGAACTTAAATTCTAGTTGAAAAGGACTTAAATGAATCAAAACCGGATTTTGCATGTGATTTTACATAAGCAACACGATCAAACAATTGTATTTTGACAATTAACGTGTCTTATGTATAGAATTTGACAACAATTAAAATTCGAATAAGAAGAAATAAATTCATTTGACTGCCTCTCATTTTTTTTCCTGGATATTCATTTATCAATGCTTGTTTTCTCTTGTGCTTCCGGGGGGGGGGGGGGAGAGCAGGGGCTATCCATTTATATTACTGGATACATTTCTATTTCTGTTTTGACAACTACCATGAGCCTTCCCGGAGCAAGGTATTCGCCTTTTATCAAAATCGATATGATAATGTACAGGATTGATATCAGTTCAATTCAAAGTAACAATTATTTTATTTTATTTATTTTTTACTCATATCAACACGAGAGTAATTAATCATGTTGAAGAGCATGGTGACGCATTGAATAAGCTGTTAATTATAGTGATATTAATTGCTGTAAATTGTCAGCCTTAGATTAATGACCTAAGGATAATTATTCTCAAGTTCCCAATCAATTTTGACGCCATAACTGTTGTTTAGAAAACTGTCAGAGGTTGAAAGACAATAAGGCTTTAAAATAAAAAATCTTTAGCCTTATCTGAAATAACACTAACTCACCCAGTAAATATGATTAATTTGGTTTTCTAACATCAAAAACCATATGCATGACCGTGTAATAGGGGCAATTTCGAAGCGACTGTGCATAAGAAGAGATGCAAAGCATAATCATTTTCCGAGTCATAATACTTTGTAAAATTATGATCCGATATGAAATGGGAATAGGAAGTGGGGGAGGGGGGGGGGGGGAGGGGGGGGGGTATGAATTGTTATAGGAATAAGAATGGGGCATATAGCAATTGGAATTAGGAATAGGACTGAAAAATATGAATATGGATAGGAAAACGGATGGAAAAGGAATCGGAATAATAATAGTAATAGGAATAGCAATAACAATATGAACAGTCCAGAATATGAATAGGAACAGGTACAGGAAGAGCAACAAGAATAGGAATAGGAACAGAAACAGGAATATAAATAGGAGCAGGAATAAAAATGTATTGATCAGTATAGAGACTGTAGACTGTAGATTATGAACGGCCACATAACAAACACGTATATCATACATGTTAACTGTTCGACGGTGATGGTCAACTGGCCAACCTAGGCCATGCAGTAAAGATTTAACCATTTCTCATAGATTACCTGTGCTTCATCCTCATCAGCATATAATAATGCATCAGCTTCAAAACAGTGCTTAAATAGCATTCAGAAATTATTGAATTGTATTGAAGTGGATTGGTTTGGTTTATTAAAAAATCACATCAAACAAGCAGCTCTCAGGCTGAAAATGTTCAACAAACAAACAAGTTAAAAATATAGAGAGATATAAACATATACAAAACTAAAATACATATAGTAAGTCAACTTTTGCAGAAATTATTTAGCATTGTTAAGATGAAATCGAAATTGCAAAACAAAGTTATAAGTTAATTGTAATAATACACTTTTATGTTGAAAGACCAAGACGGTGGAAAGGAGAGAATGGAGAAGAAAATGGAAGTTCTTTGAGCGAAAGAGTTGAGAAAGTATTTAAGAATTGCTATACAAACATTTCTATTACAAAAATTGAAATTTAGCATTACAAAATACATATTGGATGAGATGAAATTAAACCGTAAAAATCAAAATGACAGTCTCTATTCCGTTTTCCCCTTTAATATAAATGTAATGACAGCATTCATCTAGATCGAGACAACCCATAGTTTTAACTATGTCAATTAAGCTACTCATTTAGCAGGCAAGTAGCTTTTTCCTATTTCTTGATCAGTTTTTTTTATTACACCTGTGATGTATACATTTTATTATCATTCTTAACTTTGTTCAGGCAATTTAAGGTTTATTTGATATTTCTTGTATGGAAATTTGTACCGTTTGTTATGTTACTGAGCAAAAAGTAGTAAATAAATAAAGATGAAACCTTTCATTAGGCTGCCTACTTTCTTAGTTTGCTGTTGATAAAAACTTATTTTTAAGCAAATGATGTCAATTTGATTGCGATATTAAAGATTCTCCCAAATTCTATTTGTTTTCGTTTCTTCTCCTATTTAAAAGTTTGAAAATAGCATTTCATAGTTTTAATTCCACATTTTGAAAAAGAACAGAATCTCCATAGCTGCGTGTTTTGCCGCTGAGCATGCTAATCTTATGCTATCAAATGGTGAATCCATAAAGTGATAACGTGCAATAATGTACATTGAAATGAATATGAAAATGCAGCATGAATATACAAATCTGGTATATGAGTGTGAGCCTTTAAGTTTTTCTGGATGTTTACAATAATTCGTGCGTATCAATCTTGACAATGGGTCGGAGGTGAAAGATTGACCACCTTGTTACCGGGTTTCTCTTAGGCCCATTCTCTTTAAAATTTATCATGTTTCGAAAGTTCGAAGACATTTCATATAATTTATTCCGCGTACATCATTCTGAAATGACCATTAAACAAATCCCATTCTAAAGCACCTATTGTACTGTGCCTATATAACAAGAATGGTTTTACTCTCCCATGCACATGCAGTCATAAACATCATGAACATGTTTAAATTTGTAATGATACTATATCCAATTCTTTGAAGTTCAACGATGGCCATGTTGCAAATAACAGAGTCAGTGGTGATGGTATCTCGGATGTATCAGGACAGCATCCTTTCAAAATCTGTGGAATCGTCAACGTAAGTATAAATCTTGATATCAGATTACCCATCAGCAGATGGGAAATTGGTGGGAAGAAATGGAAGGACTATAACGCGTAGTGATTATATATTCCTCTGTACGAGTACATCATTTTTCTGTAAATCAGTATTCGACGACCAAAATAATACCCTTATAACTGATTGTATTGTATTATGTATATCCTATAATCTGTAACACAAAGTAGGACCTATATTGTAATAATGCTTTTTTTCTTCCCGGAATGGGACCATGGTCAAAGTATTTGTGTGTGACAAGTTCTTTTAAAATGAAAACTTGAAGAAACAACTAAGAAGAATTGAAATAAGAAGGAGAGAAGAAAACAAGAAAAAGGAGATGACATATAAGGAGAAAATGAAAATTAAGAAGGATAAAATACGACATCGAAGAATGAGAGAGAAATAGAACAAGAAGAGAGAGATTTAGGAAGAGGTGGTACAATGTAACGCTATAACGAAACACAATAAGCACAACGATTAGGGATAAAGCTTAAGAAGAAATTGTTGAGAATAACTGTTAATTTTGTTGCATTGTTTTTTTAAATAAATTATTAAGAGATTTATTTCCTTCCATAAAACTGCGTTATGTTTTTCATCTCAAGAATGCTTTTATGCAAGACATCATGCTCCTTTGTTATTACGCCATAGGAATGTATGTTGGCGAACGAACTATTGCAAAACAGCAATGTTCGTTTTTAAAGGTTTATTTTGTTGAATGCCGTTGGTTTTTTGTTTTTTATTTGCCTACAAATATAGGCCAGAAAAACAATTCACAAAGACTGTTGAACTTGTGTAAATTGTATTTTAGGAAGATAATTCATGCTAACTTTCCCCCCAAATATTGCTCTGTCATGATAAAAGAACATACAATTGTATCTAACGTGTTTAATGGATGAGAAAATTGACTTTAAAATCTGTTCTCTTAATGTAAGAGGACTTGGGAACTCTTTTAAAAGACGTTGTATTTTTAATTGGATAAGAAACACAGATTTTCACGTTATATTTTTACAAGAAACGCACTCCACAGCAAATTCAGAAAAAATATGGAGTCATGAGTGGGGTTATAAAATCATTTTTAACCACGGTCGATCTGATAGTGCAGGAGTGTGTATGTTATTAAAACCATCAGCTACCTTTGATGTTTTGAATACTGTTAGAGATGACAAAGGTCGAATATTATTGGTCACTTTAAAAGTCAATGAAACCATGATAACTCTCGCAAATATATACGGCCCAAACAATGACGATGGCAGCTTTTTCATTGATTTACATAACCTATTATCAGAACACGGGGAAGAACCGTATATAATTGGTGGAGATTTTAACACAGTTATGGAGGCCAAATTAGATAAATTTCCCAAATTGTTACAAAATCACCCTAAGTGCTTTAAAGCCATTACTGATATAATAAACGACTTTGAATTGATTGATATATGGAGATCTTGTCATTCCACACAGTTGAAATATACATGGATGTCCCATGACTTTAAAATTGGAAGCCGCATAGATTACTTTTTAATTTCACAAAGTTTGATAACATCAGTTTTGAAATGTGACATTGACTTTGGTTACAAAACAGACCACTCACTGATCTCTCTGTTTTTAATAAAATCAGTAGCTAAACGGGGACCGGGATTTTGGAAATTGAATACTTCTTTATTAGCAAATTCAGATAATATGGAGAAGATCAGGAGTGAAATTAACACAGTTTTATTAGAAAACAAAGATCAGGAGCCAAAAAAGACCTGGGAGTTTTTAAAGTTCAAAGTAAGACAAAAGTTTACACAAATTGCAAAAGAAAAGAAAAACAATCGCCAGACAAAATTAAAGCAATTAGAAAAAGAAATAAATAAGTTGAATGATGCAAACAATGTTGTCAATGACCAGCAACTTCTAAACGAACTAAAAAGTAAAAAGAGTGAATTTGAAGAATTACAAGAAGAAGTTGTGCGTGGTACCATTGTGCGTACCAAGGCTCAGTGGATTGCTGAGGGTGAACGCAACACTAAGTATTTTTTCAATCTAGAAAAAAGAAACTTTCAGAAAAAATGTATCTCAAGACTACGGACTGAGAACGGCGTTGTAACTGATGCAAAAGGTATTCTTGAGGAAGAAAGGTCTTTTTATAATCGTTTGTATTCATCGAATATCACAGGTGCTAGATCTTTTGCGCCTGTAGACGAGTTGAACTTGCCTGTATTAGATTTGAGAGACAAAAGTTGTTTGGGTGAAAAGATATCGGAAAAGGAATGTTTTGAATCTATTTTAACTTTTTCTAACGATAAGTCACCAGGCTCTGACGGTCTCCCTATTGAATTTTACAAAGCCTTTTGGCCCGAAATAAAGGAACTGTTATGTTCCGTTTATAATAGTTCTTTTTCGGAAAAGTCTCTCCCTAATTCAATGCGACGAAGTGTTATTACGTTGCTTCCAAAAAAGGGTAAGGACCTGTTATCTCTTAAGAACTGGCGTCCAATATCGCTCCTGAACAGTGACTATAAAATTTTAGCGAAGCTTCTTTCTTTACGTATTCAAAAGGTTTTACCAAAACTGATAAGCAATGACCAGTATGGTTTCCTCAAAGGCCGTTTCATTGGAGAAAACATACGTCTATTCATTGACATTCAAAATTTCTGTAGAGCACATCATATCGAAGGCGTGGCTTTGAGTATTGACTTCGAAAAGGCGTTCGATATGATTGATTGGGAATTTTTATATTACGCTTTGAACATTTTTGGTTTTGATCAAGCCTTTATCCAATGGGTTCAACTGTTATATTTCAATATTGATGGGTGTGTAATAAACAATGGATTTTCTTCAAACCCCTTCGAAATACAGCGAGGAGTAAGACAAGGGTGCCCATTATCTCCATATTTGTTCATCGTAGCGGTCGAGCTCCTCGGCTCTTTAATTCGACAAAATAAATACATTATAGGTTTGAAAGTTCACGATATGGAGATCAAAATCAGTCAATATGCAGACGACACAACTATTTTTCTTGAGCCAAATTAACTAAATATTAAACGTTGTATGAAAGTCTTGGATGTTTTTAGAGATATGTCTGGGTTGAAAATTAACATTGAAAAGTGTAATATAATAAGATTGGGGGATTTTAAACAAATATTGTGTCGTGATATCCCATTTACATGGCCGTCGGATAATTTCATGTACTTAGGAGTTAATATCCCTATCAACAATTGCCTGAATTTTTATGAACTCAACTTCAAACCCAAACTTAAGGATATTAAAACAACCTTAAATATTTGGAACTGCAGAACCCTTACGCTTTATGGAAAAATTGTTATTATAAAATCCCTTATCATTCCAAAACTGACCTATCTCTTGAGCACTATACCCAACCCTCCTCCGTCCTTTTTTGTGGAAATTCAGCAATTATTATTCAAATTTTTATGGAGTAACAAAAATGACAAGATCAAACGTTCCCTACTTTACAACGAATATAACGAAGGGGGTCTAAAAATGCTCCATTTGTCATCTTTTAATGATGCAATGAAAATTACATGGGTTAAAAGATACCTTGATTATCAAAACGAAAGTAAATGGAAAATCTTTTTGAAATCATCTCTCAAAAAGTTTGGCGGAGACCACTTTTTTAAGTGGAATATTTGTTCAAAGCACATGGTTTTTAATGAAAACATAGATCCATTTTGGAAGGATGTTCTTACTGCGTGGTGTCATTACAAGTACTATAATCCAGTTAAGTTTAAGGAAATCATTTCACAACCCTTATGGTTTAACTCTCACATTTTGATTGATGGTAAACCGATTTTTGTTGAAAGGTGGTTTAAAGAAAATATGATATATATAAAAGATATATTAAACCATGATGGGTCCTTTATACCGTTTGATCAAGTGTTACAGAAGTATGGTTCAGATTCATTTCTAACTTATTTTTCAATATTAGCTGCCATTCCTAAGAATTGGAAAGATACTATAAAGCATGGTGACTGTAAACATGATGTTTTATTGTTGTTGAATGCAAGCGATATTCTTTTGAATGACTTCCTAAGACTGAAAAAAGTTTCAAAATTATGTTACCTTCTTTTTTTGAAAAAACATACAATTTCAATATCAGAAACAGATCACCAAAATAAATGGCAATCTGATTTATCAGTTGATTTGAACAGCTCGTTAATATGGAAAAATCGTTTCTCTTTGATTTACAAATCTTCAAATGAAAATAAAATGAGAAATTTCCAATTTAAGTTCATTCACAGGAAAATTGCGACTGAATATTTGCTATGTAAAATGGGGATTCATGAATCTCCTGATTGTAATTTCTGTGAAACCTATCCACAAACCTTATTACATCTCTTTTTAAAGTGTGAGATTGTGTGTAAATTCTGGAACGAAATATTTTCTTGGCTTAAAGATAAACAATTTCGACAAAACATGTTCTCTGAGGAAGAAATTTGCTTTGGGACTTTAATGATTAATAATTTTTATTTAGTAAACACAGTTATACTCCATGCTAAATATTTCATTTTCTCTTGTAAGATACAGAACACGATTCCCAAGTTTCAGCCTTTCCTAGTTTCTGTTAGACATTTAGAAAGAACAGAACGTATTATTGCTTTCAAAAAGAATCGTCTCGAATTCCATGAGAAAAAATGGCAAGTGTTTAGAGACTGAAAAAGTAGGTGTTCACTTTTTTTTTTAAATCTCTCCTGTACTGAATGTTTGTTTTCTATATTTGCATATTTTATGATTGATTTAATTTTGATGTTTCATGCATGTAATTATTTTCTTGACATGTAAAACTTGTGAATTGTGAAATAAAGATGGAAAAAGAAAAAAAAGTTGCCATTTAACCCGAAGTGATTTATTAATATTAATCATAACGCCATTATTTATGTGTGACGTTATTTGGTTGATGTAAACAACCACACAACAATTGTTTTTCCAGTGTTATACAATAACATTCTTCCCTCTATTATTACTCCAAAAATTGAACCACACAGCCTTATCATGATCATACTGGCATCGATATGCCTTAACTCGGCAACCATCTTCGTCATCCTGCGCACGCGCAGTCTGCGGCAGACTGGCCACACTATTTTGATCCTGAATCTATGCGTGGCTGACCTGGGTGTGGTCTTTTCAGGAATGTCTTTCTCTCTCCTCTCCGTTTTTGATGGAGGAAACTTCCTGATCTCGCATCCAATGATTTGTAAGGTAATAAATTCGCCACCATAAACAAAGCACTATCCAAAAAAGATTCCTTGTCGACGGCTTAATCATCATTTTATTTACCACCAACATATTACGTCCTCATTATTGAGTAATTACCAATGTCGAATACGATAGCGATTCTGTTTTTTCATCGACTTGGCCACATGATTTTTAAAACTCTTTGATAACTTTCTACAAATATTATATCAAAAGAGTTATCCAATTGATTTCAATATCTCATCAATCTATTACAGTATCTCAACGGATATTTGACAATCGCCTTTTCCATCACGAACTTCGCGTTGATATTCTGCATCGCCATTGATCGTCTGCTTCTCGTGGTTTTCGCCAAGCGCTTCCCGCCAAAAAGCAGGCGAATTTACATCATGGTTGCCCTATCCTGGCTAGTTGGGCTGTCAATCACCTCTATCAGAGCTTCTGGAGTGGTCAGCGGTTTCGACTTCGAACCATCAAGTAAGAGCTGTGTAGCTCCTCTGGCAGGGAATGCCTTTTTGATAGTCAGCGCAGGTGTTCTGGGACCAATATTCGTCGTGATAAATATATTTTATGCGTCTATGACGTTCTACATTTGGAGAAGCGATCAACGTCTACGAAGACACACATTGGTCAAGTCGAAGTGGGCTTCGAAGTCGATGGCATCGATGGATAAGGACACATCCAAAGCAGTGCAGCTCGACGTCCAGGTTAGCTAATTTAACGTAGTTTAGGAATTGGTCCGGGGTCGTATGCTCCATAACACCACAAACACACGCACTTTACACACAGTCACAGGCAGCATCATCCCACACACACAAACAATACGTAAGTGTTTTCGACCCTACTCTAAGGGCAAAATACATGATATTAATTTGTAAATTAAAGCTATAGTCGGGAGAAATTACCATAATTATGCTCCATTTTATGGAAAAGCCAAAGTTGAGATCTCCTTATTACTTTTATCAACACTCTCAAATCTGTGCAGGCCACCTCCACTGCATGATGTGATCTATGGCCAAATAAAAAAAAAACGTGTTTAGCGTCCTGTTTTTTCGAAAAATAGGAAGGAGGAGGCCCTTTTTTTTTTCTTTCTTTAAAAATGGACGCTCAAAATGGCCGCTCGGTACATTTTCCCTGACAGTCGGTCTATTTTTCAAGATGGCCGCCGACATTTAAAAAAACAAACAAAAAAAACAGAAATAGATCCATTTTAGCAGTGTTTTTCATGTTTGTTTTCTGTAAAAAAAAAAAAAAAAAAAAAAAAATAGGAGGCGGCCCCCATAAAGGAAGCGGGACTTTAACGTCAAAACTTCCCGACGAACCTGGAACCCCACCGACAAGTACTGCTTTCATGAGTTCCCACACTCATTATCACTTTCACGCATACGTTTGTGTAACTTGCTAATGCTATTGATTATAACAACTAGACGTAAAACATATCAATCATAAACTATGTTTGGCTTACGCACGAAAATTGAACTGGTCAAGGAACTATTGACTGACAATTTTCCGAAACCTATAATTTGTTTTCCAGTGCTGCTAAATGTAAAGAAACCCCAATCATGGTCCCCCTCACCCCAATCGATATTTTCAGGTGTGAAATACACCTGGCATTAAACATTGTTAAAGAAAATAAAAACAATACAATGTGGTTTCAAAGTGTACAAGCATGATCTATTAATTTCAGATCAGGTACAAAGTAGGAAACTAAAGTTACACATTTTGTCTTTCTCTTGTCACAAAAGGGTTCTGCTCCCCAAACGAGTTCACCTGTACCACCAGAGTCAGAGAGAAACGAGGAGACATTATCTCCCGTCGTCCTGGAAACGGTTTTCTCAGATCAGTTAGAGAAGCCTGATGACGATGAGGGCGATACTAAAGGCAGTTTGCCGAATGGAGGAACATCGGAGACGAAATACATGTCAATAGGTCGAACGCACATTCATCAGGCGCACAGGCGGGTCGCTAAAATGGGTAGGCCATGATAAAGTGACGTATTAAAATCAATCAATCAATCCAAATCAATGTGGGCCACGAGTTTCTCTTTAATTTTTGATTGCTTGTTTGGAATAACATACATCAGTGACGATGATAACATGTCTACATGATAGTGTGACATGAGTAACTACATGTTATTAATTGACCTTAAAATGTTTATTTATAGACATGTTACACAATTATTTTTGTTCATGCATATTGGACAGGAATGATGCTGATAATTGTGTTGGAGCAAATTAGTTAAATTTCTTTAGTCCTATATGACATTTTCGGCACAATGGTTCTATAACGATGTTTAATGAGCAACGTGAGTTTTTCCTTACTGATAATGGGGTTTGCTTTTGTTTTAATCTCTTTTCGTAAGGTGTAATCCTCATCTCAGCCTCTACCTTATGTTGGACTCCGTACTTCATCTACCACGCAGACTGGACATGGGTTCCCACAGCCCACTGGTTCCGCGTCTTCGCCATGTGGCTGGCTTACTGCCACACTCTTACCGATCCACTCGTTTATGCCTTCATGAACAGACGAGTCAGAGCCGAGATGACACGAATGGTGAAACGGGCGAAAAGACAGCTTCTCAGCAAGTGCAGGCATTATTAATTTGTCCATGGCTAGCTGCAACTATGTTTTTTTTTTGGGGGGGGGCGGAGGGGTGTGGGTGGAATGATACGTTTATGCCTTCATGAACAGACGAGTCAGAGCTGAGATGACACGAATGGTGAAACGGGCGAAAAGACAGCTTCTCAGCAAGTGCAGGCATTATTAATTTTTCCACGGCTAGCTGCAATTATTATTATTATTATTATTATTTTGGGAGGGGGGGGGGGGCGGAGGGGTGTGGGTGGAATGATATGTTTTGTTCATATTTTCCTCAGAGTTAAACCGGATGCCGAGTTTTAAAGCTCGGTCGAAGCCATGAAACATGGACTTCTAAACATGTCTCTGGTCGAAAAGTGAGTTAAGAAAATATATCAGCGGATGGCTTGTAGCCTGTCCTGCACCAGGTTTAAATGAAATAATGGAATACGGACCTTTAGACGCAAACCTTTTTCAAATGGTGATTATATATTGACCTTTAGTCATATCTTAAGCCTACACTTTACACGTTACTGTAGTCTCCCAGTTTGAAAACTTTTAAAAGCTTGACAACACTTTTAACTATCAAAATATAGCTACAGATTAGGATTATATGTATATCATTTGTTTGTTTGTATACACCAAGCGTCTTTCTAAATTGTATTCTCACAACTTTCAAATGCTGATGCAGTGAAAATGGGCATAGTTTTCACCTTTCGAGAAAAAAAACCCAGCGATTCATGTTTTTTAAAACTCGTTTTTATATTGAAACAAAATATCTTTAGTTATCCATTTAGGGATGCGATGCCGGATGTTTAAACAATTCGTATAGACACTGTTTCAAGTGACACTCGAATTTTTAAAAGTCCCAGTGGGTCTCAAGTTCAGCATATAGATCAATCAGTAAATAAGGATCAATGAACGTGATCTTTAAAAACAAACATGCAGTTGATAATCAACGAAATTTTATATCTTATCTTTGTATGAACTAATTATCTATCAAACGATTGCTGAGGTTCGTGTGGCAAATGTTACAGGCCTAATGAGTCGTTATAATCAAGTTGACCTCCCTTTATTTCCACACACGTTATATTGAACGTAATAATGAGGCAAGTCGATTACTAAAGTTAAGATTATTATGGAATTTTTATTGATTCGATATTCATTTTGCATAGTCAGTACTCAGTTGTACAATATATTACGATGAAGAATGAAGTATTTATTTCATAGTAAATATAGACAGTGGTACAAATTATAATAAAAACAAATTTAGGTATGGAAATAATGATTATAAAAATAGATAAGAATTGTAGTTTGCATGAACATTCTATCACACTTAATAGTATTATACTAATATAAATATACTATATAAATGTTTTTGTTGGCTTGGATATACTGTATATCTAAGCCTACAAAAATATTTAAAGAAAATGATCTTAAATCACCTTAATCTGTTTTTGAAAAGATTTTCATATGCAGTGTGTTACACTTCTGATTGATTGATTGATTGATTGATTTTATTTCATTTAATATAACAATTGTTTGCACAATAAAGAACATAGTTGACAAAGTAAGATAAAAATTATGAAATGAAACAGGAACCTACTGGGAAGCATGGATTGTAGTTCCCAAGAATAAATATAATATGAACATTAGTTTCATAAATCATTTTAAAGTGTCTTAATATTCAGTATACTGACCAAACTGCGTTTATAACGAGTGTCCCTGAATGTCTCTGAAAACTTCTATTTCAATGGCGGAACGTAAAGATTTTCGTGAAGCGTGATATCATATTTCGAAGTTTGTCACTTGTACATGCAATGAGTTATTCATAAATATTTGTCTTACGTATTAATTTCTTTATCCATCCATCAAATTGCCAACGGCAATGATTTACAAAACACTGTGATCTTCGAAATTCATTATGTGCTGTTTCTGATACCGATAAAACCAACTGACCTTTAAGTTAAACCTTCACTGTGTATACTTCTGGTAATATTTTATGTAGAAAAACATCAACAAATAATATTTATGAGAGTAATATCATATTATTATATGTCTTTTGTCTCCTATTTATGTACCAGACGTATTGCCATAGTTTTTCAATTTCATCATATGTTTTTTTACTTTGTATAATCACTGCGAAAGATTTTTTTTTTGTGTGTGTGCAGTAACTGTTTGAAATAAATTACACGTTTCACGCATACAGCACCAGCACTCTACGTTAATACACGAGTTGAATTCAATTCCAAAGGTTAATAAATAAGACTTCGTGACCATATATTTCATTAATGGTGACTAATCACGTTTTATATAAATGTTCTCTATACCCATACATGACTACTCTGTCTTTTGTGAAAAGGACCCATCTATTTATGGCTTTCCATAGATTTACCATGCTATTGTCTGGAATAAACTTGTGAATACGAAAGTTTCTGTGGCGGGGATTCTCACTTCTATAATGCACAAGACGTATTTCAGTCTGTGGATCCAAGGTGACGCTGTCCCCACCGAGTTTCATGGCGTGGATCTTAAAGTAATGCACCCACTGCGGGCGGATGAAACACTTTTCGCGACCACGCCCCTCTCTAGTCGGTTCAGGGCTTCGCCAGGGGTTTCTCTCGATGACCGATTTCCCCGACATGATCTCCTTGCTGACGTTCGACGACGGGCGCGAAAAGAACCAGTTCCGAACACGGACGATGCCGATGGATGGTGGTAACGTTTGCTCAAACTCGTGCAGGAAATCGACCAGTCTCGTCTCGGTCTCGAACATCGGCTGCATGAATTCATCGACGTCAATTTTCAGAATCCAATTCGTGTCGTGACGATGTCGCCAAAGGCAGTCGTTTTCGTGAGCGATTTGAACCTCAAGGTAGGTTTTGGTCGGCGTGAAGGTATGCGACCAGGGGATGACGGTAACGAAACCGAGACTGATAAAGCGATCGAGAACACCGAGTAGTGTCCCATCTTTAGAATTATCGTAAACGTACACGTGGTCGATCCCCATATAGCGGTAGTACAATAACCAATCATCAAAGTACTCATCGACGTTATTCACCATGGTACAGATGGCAAGGTAGTGGACTTTATTCCAACCAGCCTTACAGAGCGGTACGTTGCGGTAGCTTTGAAATAGAGTTGAATTTTCCAATAGATTCACTTGAAATCTATCTGGAAGGTTATGAGGTAAGAAGGAGGTAAAATAAATATCAGGGATCGGGCAAGTCATGACGAAAACATACTGAGGTTGTGAACCCATGCTGCGATCATCGATAATCACTGGATCTACCAACGATACATTACTATCTGGAAATTCGCAAATAAATGTCTCGTTGATCCAGGACTCATTCTGGAAAAGAGTGCCGATGAAAACCACATTTCTGTCGACGACATCGAAGAAAGCGGAATTGATTGTCGGCATGCCCTCGCATTGAATTCGATCCTTGAAGAAGCATCCATCCCCAAGTGCCCGACGGGTGATCACCTCAATCTTCGCTTTGCAGGACGACGGCGGTTGGTCTTTCACTCTTGGCAGAGTCCGACCAACCAGTTGCTTCAGCTGCACATCAGAATTATGAACGAATCCAAGACTCGACAAAGACTTATCTTGTATCATGAATGACAAGGATGCTATTAAATATATGATGGTTATCACTACAGCAAGGACGGGCCAAAACCTCCTTTTACATGGTAGGGTTCTTCCAATGCGAAGTGCACCTGAACGGGCTGCTCTAAAGAACATTGTTTATCTTGTTGTATACTGTGCTGCTATGTCCTAGATAGAATATGTAACATTAGTTCCCTTAGCCTTCTGTGAAATTTCCAGAGTGCATAATTCAACATGCACTCTAATAGGCTCAGCAGCACAAGATAATATTGGGCGTGCCATTTACTTTATCAAGTTTATCTATAGTTTAACAATCTGTTGATGTCCTGAAGCAATTCCGCTCGAAGCACTTTCTAATTCCCTTTACAGATTTGAAAGCAGATACGGATAGCTATTTCTTTTCTCCCGGTTTCCTCCTTCCATGATTCTTATAGTAAACGTTATCAGAACTTTTTCACAATATATCCTTATTTAAAGCCATGATATGAAGTCAATTATGCTGTTGAGACGATGTAATCGTCACCTCATGAATTACAAGGGCACGTGAAGAAAACCAATCTGCTGAATAAAATTATTTCTTTTTCAGGTGTCTCACAGTTTTTGTCAAGTATATTCCCGAACCTCTTTGAAGTTTTGGTGTCTTTGAGAAGGCCGAATCCACGTCAATAAGGTGTTCTTTGGAAGGAATGGTTTTCATCTCAGTCTTGCACCATGCATGGAAGAACTATCTCCATTCTCGCTTGGTTCCAGTTCCCCCGAATCTCGTTACGGGTCCTGGTGCGGATAAAAAGAGTGGGGAAAGTTATAACCAGTGAGAATTGATGATATTATTAACATGACAATGTTTGAAATGAATGAACATGCAAAGAATTCTATCGATAGCCATAATGAAGCGCTAATTTGCTCCCCTCGTTGCGAGTTTTGATAAAACGTGGAGAACGTTATTACAAATGAGAATCATTATTAATCATTGATTAATGACAACACGATAATCCATATAATTAATTTATCATATTTTACACGATGGAATAGGCAAACCAGGATGCGCTTGATAATTCATAACGAGCATGATAGTCAATGTATCATTTCTAATATGCATGCATATTAATAACAAATCATCTTTAGTCCACAAAAGGGTATGTAATGTTGCTAATTTTCTGCTAATATTATTCACAACTGTCTAAAACATTTGATGTATAAGCCTTACAATATAAGGAGAATTCTCTGTGACAGAGTACAAATATTTATTCGCCGATAACATTAACACGTATTTCCGGCTATTATTCAAGACAGTAGAGATTGAAGAACAATCGATAACATACAGGCATCACCATGATTATAATTTTCGTGCAGTTTGATGAATGAAACCCCTGAAAACATTATACAGACTACATTTATCATTTAAAAGTTGTATATTTTTGAATGGAATATACTAGAAGCGTGTATGAGAATAGTTCGTAGTTAAAAAATAGTATGAAAACACAGAAGTTTGGGCATTATATTTCTCGTAAAAAGTAGGTCATTGATAATCTCTAAATGATAGATGACTGTGCAATTAAACATTATTCCTTCTCTTATGGGTAAATATGTTTTTTATTTCTAAAATTACATCATATATTTCGCCAGAATATTACCAGAAATGAGTGAGTTCTTCCCTGTATGATTTAGCTCCAGGGGAATTTGGTCTACTAAGTATTGGAAAATTGGCGTATAAAGAGCAAGAATGATGCTTTATTATGATTAAAAATATGTAGCAGACCTACTTCCAAATACGATTTTTAAGGAAAGTCCCCTTTTCTATTTCGATACATGCGGGAGAGGGTCCATATATTATAGACACATTCTTCTATATGTCCGACTATGTCCGAAAAGACTAAAAGTTATCTAACATAAAATTGATTTTTTTTTTTTTTTTTTTTTTTGGGGGGGGGGGGGATCTATTTTAACTAGTGCAGGAGAGAGTTGTCCCACATAGTTGGTCCCAGTCCCACATAGGTTTGGAGCCATTGTAATCAGAGCATGTGTCTCGTGTAATGATGAAGGACATCTTCTCCTCGAAAATATCTAGAAGAGGTTAAGATGTCCAAGGAAAACTAATTAATGACACAATACACGTGATACATGCACTTACAATAAAAGTTCTTCTGTAAAATGTAGTTGATAATTACCTTGTTTGTCTGAACAGTCGCCTACGCCTTTTCAATCTTGTCGCGTATACGTTACGAAAGTGAAACCCTTCTTCATCAATCAGGCCAGTCTGACACTTTGAGAAAATAGCTTTGCAGAAAAGAGTTGCAATACTATGCATAGCCTCCAATGGCGGATATTAAGCAACTACCTGACACGTTCGACGGTTTGCGACAACGCTGCAGAGATGTATAATAATATTCAAGATTTTCAGACGAGAATGAGTGTTTATTTGCTCGAGTGTACTTAAGCGACCTTTAGCACAATAAATTGGGCAATGTGCATATACTCATACCAGGAACAAGGAACAAAAGAGACCGTCGTCTAAATAGATTCTTTGGTGCTTAGTCTTACGTAATATCAAAAGGGATTTGGAGGCGAACAATACAAGAGTACTAATAGCTCAAACGCAGACACTCTCGATGGCTTTAAATGTTCTGTTAAAAGCGGGTTCCGTTTCCGTGAACACTTACGATGAGAATTAAGGATCAATAACACTAAAACAAAAAAATATTCCGGCTATCCTGAGCTCGGTATCCTTAACCCTGTTGCTATTTTTGAGAATCTTCATAGAAATACAAAACCAAAAACTCTAAAAGGATCCAAGATTTTTAAACCCGAGGGTATTAAACATCTGCTTTTCTCAGTGTGCAAACCGTCCACATGCATAGCTATTTCGTCAATATAAACTTTCTATGCCATGGGCGTGATAGAGGGCAGGAAGGGGGGGGGGGGGGGGGGGTGTGACTGCGCAAAAAGTTTATATCAAAATTTGAAAATTCGAGAAAAAGAGCTTAGTAGTAATTAAGATATCTCCTAAATATGCATGCATTTGAAACACCAATGCCCGGCCGAAAAAACACGAGATAATTCGCTAATTCAAAGAAATGATTTCGCTATGGTTGTATGGTAAACCATTTCTACTACCTATGTATTTCATGATACTTGGGAACAATTGATTTACATTGAATTGTCGATAAGCGAATTAGACATAGTGATTTGACATCTATTCCTACTTTTCGTAAAAAATAGTGAACAATCCTGAGAAGAGTACAATTAATATTTCTGTTTTATTGGAATTACTTTCAACTTTATATGCATAAAGCAATTAATTTTGAAGCACCTGAATTAACGTCGCCATGATGATGTTAGACAGGTTTAAACAAAACAAATCTTCAGGCATACACTCTCATCATTCCACAAATTGCATCATCACATGTTCAAGATTCACAATAATATCAAATCGTTCGACATCTTGTACCGACAATTCTTGAGTTTTTGAAAATTTGGATTTTCTCCCCATAACAAATATGTTATATCGAGACATTAATGTTTTGAATGATGTGAGAATAAAAGTACCCGAGCAAACAATGGCCTAGCTTACAGACATTTTCAGATTTGTTTCTGCCTTTACCACATGCTTCTAAAGACCCTATATCATCCGACATAGCAACAACTTTTACAAAAATTGCTTGTAATAGGTGACGCAATACATTGTCTCACCGGGTCTGGCGGTAAAAACGTTTATACATTGGAATAAATTAGTGAGCAGTAAAGGTAACAATTTTGAAACGATGTAATCTCTGCCTTTTTCATTCTTTGTTTGCATTTACATGTATATATTGTCTCTAGATATGAAATTTCCCCACCTTTCAAGCATTCAAATAACCTTAAAACTTATTGGCTCAAAGTTGCCTTCAATTGATTATATTCTTTCTCTTTCCGTCTTTATCTCTGCACTAAATAATATATATGTGACATATTCTCCGTTTATAGATATATTTGTCATGTATTTTTTTGCACATGTGTGCCTTTAGCATTTTATCTTTAAATGGATTTGATGCCCTATAAGTCTTATATTTAGTGTTATAGATTTATTTTTTCAATAAATATACAAAACATTAAGAATATCATAGTTGCAGTTTTATCTGAGTTACATAGGCCTGTTTTCTAAAGAGGAAGTATATTTCAAAAGATGATATATCATCCTTTTATATTACGAAACTAAAACATTATCCAAACAATAAAAATCATCATTATAAATCATCTCACACATATCATACTCAACGACTCTTATATCCTTCATTGTTTATCTGTTTTTGTGTTCATGGACGTTCTATGAAAAACAAAGGCTTCAGTGAAAGGGGAATAGAAACTAGAGTATAATTTAATTAAAGGAGAGTGATTGACAAGAGGCTTGGTTGTGAAACGTGACTCTTTATTAATGATTGATTAGTTTTGTTACATTCTTTATAGTAAAGATCAAACACAGCAATTCAACATTACAATTCATTAAAAATACATTATCATAAGTTACTCAAATTAAGCATGTTATACAATAATATAAAGAGTTAGGAAAAAGGGAAATTATGAAAATGCAATGATAAAAAGCTTGAATTAGCCAGTCAAAGTAATTTCATTTGTTCTCTTGACATAAAGAAAATACAAACAAAAATATATGAAAATAATCATGTCTCACTTTGAAAAATGCCTTTACACCACAAACCGGAGTATTATTTTTTGTAAATATAAAAAATAAAAAATAAAGTATCATCATGAGCGACACATGTTATTGAGCTCATTATGTAATGTAAATGATACATGTCTCAATAGACATATGTTATTGAGCTCATTATGTGATGTAAATGATACATGTCTCAATAGACATATAATCCATTAAGACTAAATACCAGAAAATATTTTTTAGTTGAACACGAGTATAATAACATTTATGTTGCTAAGCTAACGTGAAATACATGCAAGCAGTGACGAGTAGAGCATAATTTTATTCCAGATATACCAATTCATGAGCTACTCTTTCTTTAAACCAGAAAGTGATAATGTCTTTTCCCCGATATTTTGAGAAATTCTCAATATTTAAATGAAATAGAAGGATTAACAACACCTTTTGTTTACATATTACTATAATACTCGAATCAAGCAATACGATTATATACATTGTTTCATTATCAATTTGATCAAGAACAAAATATTCGATTTAGTATATATATGAAAATGAGAGAAAACAAAAGAGAAAACTTGGGATTTTTTTTGGTTTACATCTGCCTCAAACATAATGCATCATTCAACAATAGATTTCTTTAAAAACTTTAACATTCTTATCACTTTAAATCACCGACATATGCCGACATAAAAATGTTTCATTTGTAACATGGATATACTTTTATGGTGCAATTCATTTAAACAGAACTGTTTTCTCCTACATTTAATTTAATGACCTGCTATTTGATTTGTTATGATATCAATTAAAATGTCTTAGCATGATATAATATGCTATCACTCTAAGGGAAATATAAATGATACAGGTATGCTTTTCTCTGTTGGTTTAAATAAATGAAAGGCTTAAAAGTAGTTTTAAAGAGTTACAAATGGTTATATAGATCGGTGGTTAAGTGTATCTTACATTAAACTGAAATTGTGCAAATCTGATCATTGTGATTTTTTCATAAACTTCTTAACTCATGAATTAATACATTATAAATTATGAAAATACTTAATCATTTCAAAGATTTTAACGAAAATTGAAAGAAGAATTACATGGTCATGAAGAACGGGAAAAAGTGCATCGTTACACATCAAATATGTTTCTTTCAATTTAAAGTATATAAATATTATTTTCTTCTAGTCATTGCATTCTTAGGTTAAGTCTATGAGATTATAGGTTATCATTGATTATCATTAATCAATATTAAGTGTAGATCTACTATTATCAACGCTCATCATTCATGAACTATTCCATTTCATTATAGAGAAAGATTATTTGAACAAACACACAAATATTATTGAAAAAGTTAGACAAATATACTTATCATATTTACAATATATCTTGAGACGTACACAGATTATCTTATGTAACAGCACAAATGTTTAAGTTTTCTTCATGGGTATATATGTGAAAGTTTGAAAAGAGAGCAAAAAGGATACATAACTACGAATATATAGATTTACAGGCTTGTGAAAGCATGTTTTAACATGTTCCTATCTTTGCATCATCATAAACACGGATTCTCCTCCTAGAGTCATATGCTTTCATTTTGTTTCACGATCATTTAATCACGTTTCCTTACATCATATTCGTCGGCATTTCTGTACGAAAACACGAATGCTATAATGCTAACACAGTGGGCTATTGTTGATAGGGCTAGCACAGTTAAGAGCATCGTTTCCATGGAAATGGTGTTCATTCGAGAGTCTACATCAGTCGCATTCGTCTCTTCATTCACGACGCAATTTGACGAGGGGTCATTTTCTTGAGTCACAGGATCGTCAGTTGGCGATGTCGGCTCAGTCTTTGTGATATTCACGATGAGGGTTTCGCATCGTAGTTCGTCCGTCGAATCGTTTGGTTGTTTCTGATCGCTATCAGGTACGGAAAGGAATGACACGCGATATTGGTGGCCTGGTAAATTCAATTGTCCAATGCTATGCACTATTATATTTGAGGAATCATCCTCTTCCCCGCAAAGGAAAACGAAGTTCCCAAAAGTCATGGTATAAGGTTCCGTATAATTGACAGGTTGCAAATCGCAACTGTTATTATACCACCACTTTAAGGAAAAAGTCTCGTTTGTGGCGCAACAATTAAATGGTACATGTTGACTTTCGAGTACATCATCTTGAATCGTATGTTGTGTTACAGGAGGAAAAGAACACGTTTTATTGCGACGTTGCCTCGTGTGATTAACCAAACATTCGGCCGGCATAATTCTCTCGTCAAAAATAAATTTGGGATCGACGTAAACAGTGAATTTGTTGGTTAATGTAAAGTAACTAGCAATATTCATCTCAGGAGCAGAATATTCATACAGCACCTGATTTCCTGCCATAAGTTGTGCTTGATCCCCAACGTTCACCTGCAGCCATTGGCAAGACATCTGTAATTTTCCGCGCCCTCTTTCAAGGATTGTTGAACAGGTGGGAGGTATAATCTCGATGGTTAAATTCAAAATTAAAACCGTGCAAATGAAACGTGCACCCTCGGTTATTTTAACGATGTGGGTGCCGGAATCGTTCTCTTCAACGAACGTGATAACCAACTCGAACTCGGTGTCAGAGGATAGCTGAGTTAACGTATACCGGTCAGGATTGAACAATGTATCGCTGCTGATGCATTCCAGAGAACGATTGCATTCTTTCATCCAAGTCCCATCTTTAGTCCATGCCAGTGACTGGGTGCTGACCAGGGCATCTTTCAGACTAAATCGCATTGAAATATTCTGACCGTTCACTGCTGATATTGCTCTTGTTTGAAGCCCATCACACCAGAATGGATCGACGTCAGACAGAGTCAGGTGATATAGAACTTGCAAAACCGCAAACATACACCCTCCTTTCAGCAATGGAGAAAACGAAACAGAATGAACATTAAACATGTTTCCAAGATAATGACGTAAATGAGTTATAAACACTTTGCTTTTGAGCCCTGCAAGTGATTATGAATAATATGTTGTCATTTATACTTACGATTTCAAACAACACTTTTCTTCAGCACTATCACAACCATACATGTACACACGAACTTACACACACACACATAAATACGTGCACGGACTCAAATGTTCACACATGCTCTTGGTTGCATTTCCTGTAACTTTGTTTTAGATATCATTTTTTTTTTAATGATCTTTCCTAACGCACATTTTGACCAATTAAGGTTTGAGAAATGTTGAAAGCAAGTACTATACAGTATTGAAGAATTTAATTGTAGATTTAATTCATGGAATAATAGTAATCGAATGTACGACGAAGCAAACTCCGTGCATCTTCAAGCTTATCTCGATTTCAGCCTATTTTATGGTAATACTGCAAGTTTAAATAGGAATTTTGAGTCCGTTGCGATCGTGGCCATGGTAGAGAACATATGAAAATGTTTGCTTGGATTTATCTTATAAAAGAAGTTGACCACAAACTAACTCTTTCACTGTAGGCCCGTTCACACATTACAATTAATGCGATTTGAATCGCGATGCAAAGATCGATTAAAAAAAAATCTTTTATTATTATTATTATTATTATATAATTTTGTTTAAATATATATATATATATATAATTTTTTTTTTTTGGGGGGGGGGGGGCCCACGATTCACACACAGGAGAAGTCTCGCTAGACGGCAAGAACCTCCGGACCGCACTTTTGGAACGTGCCCACTTGGAATCCTGGGATTAAATAAGTCGAATTTTTATTCTCAATACCATTCACACCAGTGGCGTATCTGGGGTTCTCCGTCAGGGGGGGGGGGGGGGGGGGGGGGCAGAAGACCGAAACAAAAACAAAAGGCGATGCTAATTTTCACTTCTGGCGAGCGAGCGAGCAAAAAAAATATCTTTAAGTAACGTTGGGTATATAAACTGGTATTGTTGTAAGTCGGGGTGGGCACATTCATTTGCTAGTGACGTTAATTTCATTTTTGTAAGTGAGCGTAGCGAGCAAGAAAAAAATCACTTCTTTTTTAATAATTGCCACTTAAACTTGGTTCAATTATTGTCCCATGCCGGGTGCGGGAACAATGTTGTGTTAAGGATGATTTAATACCCATTTTAGCTAGCGAGCGAAAATACACCTTTCCTCAATGAATTGCTATATCAAATTTGTTTCATTGTTGCAGGTCGGGGGCGGGCACAATCGTGTTTAAGGCAATGTCAATCCCATTTTGGCGGGCAGGCAAAAACATCCCACATTTATCTTTTTAATGATATTGTAGCAGGTCAGTGGTGGGCACATAATTCCACGAGCTAGCGAGCGTAGCGAGCGAGCGAAAAAATCACTTCTCTTTTAGTGAGAACATGGTACATAAACTTGGTTTCATTGTTCTATGTCAGGGACGTGATTATTAAAAGCGATGTTATTTCTATCTTGGCGAGCGAGCGTAGCGAGCGATCAATTTTTTGTAATGATAATTGGTTATACATTTCAGGTTTTTTGGTTGCAGGTCCGGGCTTACACAATCATGTCTACGGTGATGTTAATTCCGTTTTGGCGAGCGAGCACACCAAAACTTCTTTGAATAACGTTTGGTACATAATTATAAACTGGTTTGTTCCAGGTTGGGGCGGGCACGCTAGCGATGTTAATTCCGTTTTGGCGAGCGAGCAATAAAAAAAAAAATCGCTTCTTTTTTTAACTTGGTTCAATTGTCGTCAATGGTACATAAACTTGTTTTTATTGCTGCAGGTCGGGATGGGCGCAATCGCGTTCAACGCGATATCGATTCCTTGTTGGCGAGAGGGCGAAAAAACACTTCCATTTTTAATGATATTCATGCAGGTCAAGGGTGGGCACAATTGTTTTCAAAGCAATGTCTATTCCATTTATTCGCGAGCGAGCGTAGCGAGCGAGAAAAATGAATTAGTCTCTTTTAGTAACATTTGGTACATAATTTGGGTGTTATTGTTGCAATGGTTGCAGGTCGGGGCCTGTCGGGACAGGCACAATTGTATTCTAGGCAATGCTAACCCTTTTCTTTTTTCAGGGGAATGAGCAAGTGAAAACAATTAATACAAAATAGGCTAGTAAGCAGCTCGCGCCAGCGAAGAGTTTCGAATTTGTTATATCACTTATATCTTCCTATTTTCATTTGTCTTTTTCAGGGCCGTATGCGAAATATTCTTCTGGTGGATGAGGGGGAAAGATGCGTAATTTTTTTCTCGAAGAAACTCAAAAGCGAAAGGAGTGAAGGGAGTTTGAGTGACCGAACTGGTCATGAGGGTACTTCTGCATTTTCAAAAGTAGAATTGAAGGATTTGATATAGGCCTACACTACTTGTGAGCTTTGTTAAACATTTTCAGGAAAAAAACTGTACGTTTTCAAAATATCTGGGGTTAACAGCCCCCCCCCCCCCCGTGCGTACGGCCATGGTCTTTTTAAAAATAAATTTCCCCATTTTTTCTTACCTTTTCTTTTCCCTTTTTCTTCCTGTTCTCTTCTTCTTCCTTTTTTCTTTTCTTTCTCTTTTACTCTTGCTTTCCTTTCTATTCTTTTTTTTCTTCCCCTTTTCCTTTTTTCTTTTTCTTTCCCCTCCTTCCTTTTCTTTTCTTTCCCCTTTTCCTTTTTTCTTTTTCTTTCCCCTCCTTCCTTTTCTTTTCTTTCCCCTTTTCCTTTTGTCTTTTGCTTTCCCCTCCTTCCTTTTCTTTTCTTTCCCCTTTTCCTTTTGTCTTTCCCCTTCCCCCTTTTTTCTTTTTTTCCCTGGAGCCCGTGAGGGGGGCACTCTGCCCCCCCTGCCCCCCCTTAGGTACGCTACACACAGCGCCTGGCAAACTATCGCGATTATTCTGAAAAATAGCAAGACTTACTGCGAATATGATCGCGATGCATATCGCGAAAAAAAAATCGATACAAGAATTGATTTTTCAATCTCACTTTTTTCTGTAGGTGTGAAGGGCCACGGGCCACTGGCTTCAACGGGCAAGTTAGTTCAATTCAGACGCTGAAGGTTATTGGTCAATTAAGCGTCTAGTTTCCTATATTCCGACAAAAATATACAACCAATTATTAACACAAGAA
This sequence comes from Strongylocentrotus droebachiensis, assembly GCA_035222895.1. Taxonomy (NCBI): domain Eukaryota; kingdom Metazoa; phylum Echinodermata; class Echinoidea; order Camarodonta; family Strongylocentrotidae; genus Strongylocentrotus; species Strongylocentrotus droebachiensis. The sequence goes on from JAVYIG010001811.1 coordinate 69,123, forward strand.
AACTAACGATGAGTATATTCATTAGCCGCTCGCGTCTTATGTTTGTTCGTACCAGAGCGAGCCCAGAGTGAGCTCTCGCAGGAAACCTAGGCTCGCTGTGGTACGAAAAAAATAAGACGCTAGCCGCTGACCCCAAAGCCGCCTGACCATAATGGAACGACTGAGGGGTTGCGAGAGCGGCCGAAGTGTAAATGAAACTTGCTATTTTGCTCTTCTCCGACGCAAAAAGAGACGACTTTGTGCTGGATTACTTTATTTTTTTTCAGACAAAAGTACAAAAACGTGCCATATTATTTTTAATATTTTAATTTTTGAAAGGTTACCCAAGTGAATCCCGGGCACACCAATGCTGGAAAGAAACGCACTTATTTAAAATAGAAAATAGCACTTTTTCATGCAAAAATTGTCATAATTTTCTATGCACGCAAGTCAGATTGAGCGGATGATACAACGTTTACATATGGCGGAGTAGCGCTTTATACACAGAATCAAGTTAGGTCCGACTTACACACTGAAGGCGCAGAAGATTTATTTATTGAAATATTAAATGATTAAAACCCAAAACATAATAGTTGGCATCATGTATAGACCCCCTAAACATAATGAAGATATTTTTTTGGACAATTTTGATAAATGTCTTGATACTGTTTCCCGAGAAAATAGAGAAGTTTATATAATTGGCGATTTTAACATTTATCTATTGAATTATGAAATATAGGAAATTTATATTAGTAGTACACTGCAATCTTATGCATTTAATTCTCATATTGATAAACCGACAAGAATTTCATGTATTTCTCAACAGACATTGATAATTTATTTTCGAATGTAGCTCATAATAATTGTATAAATGGTCTGTTGTATTACGATAATTCCGACCGTTTTTAGTCATTATTTAACAAAGTGAACTTCAGAAATAATAAATATCAGATATCCATTATTTCTGAAGTTCACTTTATTAAATAATGCAATAGTGCAATTTATAGAAAGCAAACGAAACAAATATTGAATCATTAAACTTTGATTTAGCCCAAGGAGAGTGGGTCGATGTAAATGCAGCACATGAAAAATTTCCTAAAATTGCATTATTATTATAATTATAAGAATATACCCTTTGTAAAAATAAAGAAGTTTATATAGGCCAAACAGCCATGGATTACTAAGGGTATTTTTCATTCCATAGTCGCTTGTAATAAGTTGTAGGGACGCCCTTACTAGTTAATGTACCGATAAGCAGGAGAATTACCCTCTCGACTATGAAGAATTATCATGACATAGAGAGTACAGCAACGTTGCATCTGATATAAAAAGCATTGCTGTAGGCTAAATTATATCGTCTTGCAAGTACAACAAAAGATCCTACTTCGCCATATTAACGACGTCGTCTGCTGCCCAAGGAAGCTGCCATTTTGTCGAAATTTCCCTTCACAACTTCCGGGTTCTGATGTATCTCGAAGAGAACTGAAGAAGCGCGGTGATATGCCTAGAAGCGCGCGTTATATGCAATACACGTCAAACATGGTGTACTGCCAAGTGTTTGGTTGTTATAATGGTTCCTCGAAAACCAAGGGGAAATCGTCTCATCGATTTCCTGACCCACACAATCGCAATGAAATATTCAAGCTATGGGTAGTAGCTCTGAAGGTGGAGAATTTTCTGGACAAAAAGTACAAGTACGTCAGGAAAAAAGATGTGACCTGCAGTGATATTTTACAGAGGCAGATTACCGAGTTGACAGAGAGAAAACAACGGCACAATGGCTGCTGAAAGTGGATGCAGTTCCGTCGATTTTTGCCAATAGACCTGTACTGAAATCTCGTCAGTCAACAGAAGAAAGGATAGTTGAGATTGAGGTAAAAAGGGTATTTCATTTATATCGTAATTGAATGTCCTATTTGTTACAAATTGCGGTGGTAATTGACAAATCTTTGCTTTCATCGCGCGTGCTCGAGCTCACTGCAGCGTGAGTGTAATGTGTATCTAATTAACAGCAGACTCCATGCGATACGTCACAGAACGGGCCGTGCGCAAACACAATGGCGACGTTCTTAAAATTCTGAGAGCCGCGAAAGACGAAGGATTCTGAAAAAGAGTTACGTCCTCCCTTTCGTCAAATGTACGATGTTTTTATAAATTTCAGATAATGTTTTAAATGGCCTACAAACTAAAATTAACACGTAGTTTGAGGTTAATTTGCCTTTTAGAAGAATGAAACATATATGAATCACCATACAGCTCTTTACGATTATCCAAGATATTATATTATTCTAACAATATAGAAAGTAAGCTAACTTACAAGTATTCATTATGGAAAACTGTAAGTGAACGGAAAGAAATATACAGAAAGTAATACAAGTTTTTTGTTTATATTAATGAACAACAAATTACTGATCCGATTAAAATTTCCAACCCCTTTGATTATTATATAAATGTAGGCCCTACTTTAGCAGCTAATACTGATTCGGGTGGAACTATATATGAACTACAGTAAGACCTTGAATTTCCTATGTGAAAAAATCTTTTTTTTTAATTTATTTTTACTCCAACGTAAATAATTATGAATTATCAATGTGGTTCAACACCTTAATTCTACCAAATCTAGTGGCCATGATAGTATAAGTGTTTACTTATTGAAACAAATCATGATCTTTGATAATGTAACCCCCCCTAACATATATATTTAACTTATCCCTTTCAACGGGTAAAGTGATTCTTATTTAAAAGAAGGATGTTTCCTCAGTAATAAGTAATTATAGGCCAATATCATTAGTACCAAGTATTTCTAAAATTCTTGAAAAAAAGTAAATATAAAACACTAAATACCTTCTTACAAATATTTATTTCGTCTATTCCTAACCAGTTCGGATTTAGAAATAGTCAATCTACCCATTATGCAATTTAAATATGTATGATAAGATAATTGAGGCCTTTGCGAACCGTGAACATGTTATTAGATAGGTTCTGGACTTTCCAAAAAGCTTTTGATACGATTGATCATAAAACATTAGTTTATAATTTACAGTACAATGTCGTAAGAGGTCAAGCTGTTTAGATTCTTGGTTAACTAATTATTTACAAGACGTATCTTTCCAAAGTCATTAATAAAAAAAAAGAAAATTGATGTGGGGTACCGCAAGGATCTATTTTGGGTCGTCTTGTTATTTATAGAAATGACATTATTAAATCCTCTTCACTCTATTATCTTTGCCGGAGATCCTAGTCTAGCATCGCTTATGATTGCGGTCTCCTTGACTTTTTTTCCACAGAAAGTTCGAATAATACTTTTAATTTATAATATGTTATAGAAAAATTAAGTTCTTTATTATATGTTTATGTGTAAATAACATTTTAATATGAACTAATTTTTGTTTGTACATTTTTGTATTAAAACTTACGTTAATATGTTCTTTATTGTTCAGTTATTGTAAATGAAAAAATGCAGAAATCAAATCAAATCAAAAATCAAATCAGTTTTTGCCTTACTAAAACCACTTGGACGCATCGCTGCTATAATTCGAAGACTAATAGTTGCCCTCCATGTTCATCCCTCTCAGTGGTTTCTTGCCACATATTGTCACGCATCTACCCAGAATCCAAATAATCTTTTCCAGATCATGGTCTACACCTCTAGCCATTTTGCCATCCCTCTTCTCATGCAATACGTTTCCAGGTATTCCACCTTTCATCAGGTATAGACTTCGAAATGTAATATCCCCTTTATGTACGACTGCCCTTTAACCCTTAAGCTCCCAAAACTTTGCTCATTCGTTCGCGAGGAAACACCGTGTAGCTGCACAATCGTTCATTGTACCGTGAATCAGTGATGGCGTGTTACTGTCCATGCGTTGCAAAACCAAGTTCCTATTGGCTGGAAGGCCAGGAAACGGTTACACCCACTCTGTAACTATGGATTCAGTTGGACAGGGACTCAAATGAAGGATATGAAACTAAACAATTCATTTGTTCTTTGTATTATAAGTAGAATAATGAGCTCTCGTGATTAAAATGCTCAATTGGTGGTTAGATGTGAATGTAATAAAAACGGCAGTTTTTATTAAAATCTTATTACTAGACATTCTTTCCTAAGTCTCATGTTTCTGGTAGCATACTTAAATCTTTGGTAGCAGATCCTAATGTTCAGCAACAGAATGAAATTGTAAAAATAACAGCCGGTCCAAATTATGCTATCGTGATTTTATTCAGAATTCGGTTTGTGTAAAAGGTGACAAATAAGTTGTGTCGATTTTAAAATTCAATTCAATTCAATTTATTTCTACTTTAAAACAAATTTACAACTCAATAACAAATACATATGAATAGTAGTGGCGGGATCATGAAAAGCATTAATTGGCTTGTTAAAAATTACCCCTTAACAAGTATACACATATCATCACATACATTAAAATATCAAAAGTCATAATATGAAAAACATGATAAGGAAGAAAAGATATGAAATATAAACAAAATATTCACCATTTATGAGTTCAGAAGGTGTTGTTTATCTAATCGTTTAAACTGTTTAACAGTCTTACTATTCTTGAGATTAGTTGGGATGTTATTCCAAATAATTGGTCCATTGTAAACAAAAATTGAATTCTGAGTCGTTGATATGCGGTTTCAAATATATCATACAACATGTTAATTGCATTTTCTTATCGAGGTATTTACATTTGACCCTATTCACTAACTACTTGTATACATCACCAATGGTTTAAATACGTTGTCCTGGCCACACCAGGATGTGGGTTGTTTTATCATAATAATCGTGTTAGTGGGCATCTAATATGACATTCTGTATTGTCTGGTTTACTTTATGATTGAAAAATAGTACTACCGATAAACTCTAAATTTAATACAATTCAAAAGAATATTAATAATCTCACTACCTCTTCCAACAGATTAGACAGGTCTTAAACTGTGTGCAGAGTGGCATTTCGTACAATTGAGAAACATACATGAATTGATATTATACACACAATAATTTCAACAAGTACGAAGCTTTTGGAAGTATACGCCTGAATGATAAACATACATTGCAATATAATATTAATTTAAAGATAATTAAATTAAAGGTACAGGTGGTGAATGTTTACATTCATGTTCAATACTTATTTAAATTAACGGTGTCTTTATATTGGAATTTACTGATACTAAAGGCGCTGGGTACACATTTTCCTAAGTCTACAAAAATCAATGAAGTATAAAATCACTGCAACATTTTACTATCTTGTGAACGATAAGTATACTCTTATCCTTTTTGCGACAGAAATTTTTCAAATCGACAGGACAGCAAGATAGATATAGAGATATTGGCTTATCAGTTTTTACTTCGGATCCATTGATACTTGTATATAGTTTTAAATATCGTAGTTAACTCAGAATGTTGGGTGACCCGAATCATTCATAAACAGTATACCATCACAGTTCATTTAATCAGTGGGGGTCGCGACGCTGTTACTATAAATCTGACTGTTATTCAAGACTGAATACGAAGCGTTCCGATAAATGTCGTCACCAAGAACCCTCGGATCATCGTATTCCGATTCCAGAGCAGCTATTCTCTTAGTTTTCCTACTCATATCGGGTTTGGCGTAGAGCTCGTCAACATTTCTTGTCGGACCTGACCTGTTTGCCGACAAGTCTTGCCTTTCATCCTTTCGTGTCTTATCCCCAGTGACATTGTACGGATCGGAATGATCTGTTTGTCCATCACTTGGGTGAGCTGACGATTGAAAGGACATCGGGGATGCTATCCCGGAGTTAGAAGGAGTGTCTTTGACATCATCCAAAGAACAGTATGTACTGTCATGAAATGGTGCACTCGGGACAACTACAGTAGGTCGTGCGCCTCCAATCTGAATGCTATCTGCAGTACCTGTATAATCGCACCCGATCTCGCGCAGGGTCTGCTCGAAAGAAAGATCTTTCCCCTCATATTTGTTTTTAGTATAAGTAATGCATTCGTTGTCCACTGCTTCAGAATCGCCTTGGAAGGAGAAGCTTGGAAGTCCACTCTGAATTTCCTGACAAGAACGCATGATAGTACTGCCCGTAGGATGTTGCTCTCTGACTGAAGTATCAGTTGGTATGTCATTCCTGGGCCGAGACTGTGCAGAAGAAATATTGGTCAGTTCAAGAGATTCCGTAGCGTCACCACTAGCGGCAGTGCTTGAAATCATTCCAAAATTTCGCGATGGCTTAACGCGACGCTGGTAAAAACCGCGAATGATAACGAAGCACATACATAGTGCCAACAGAAATGCTATTGCTGATACTACGGTTAACGGAACAGTAAGTGATGTAGACGTATTTTGACTTTTGTTCGTGGTTAAATATGTTAGCATAAGATTACTCGAAGTGACTTGGGTTGGATTTGTATCTTCCGAAATGGTCGATTTGGAAGTATTTCTTATAACATTGACATGGAGAGTTTGACATGATTTGTTATCTGTTGAGTTTGTTAGCGGATTTATCTCTGAAACCGATGTGGTATAAATGTATTTTCTGAAGTCCAAACTTCCAACGCCGTAGATTAGTGACGGGTTCGAGTCATTCTTCTCTTTAGCACAAACAAATAGGATGCGTTCAGAAGCAAGTATGACAACTTCTTCCATGAAATGTAGGGATATGAAATCGCCATCAGCTTTGTACCACCATGTAAAGAAAAGGATTTTGTTTGCTGTGCAACATTGAAATGTGACATTCTCGGTTTTGGCATCTTGAATCGTGTATCGTTCTACAGGTGGAAACTTGCAAGTTTTCTCCTCATTTCGATTCGGATGTAAAATGACACATTTGACTGGCATGGTTCTTCCATCAAATATGTCTTTGGGATCCACGTAAACGCTGAATTTATTGGTGAGATTGAATCGACCTTCAAAGTTCATGTTTAGAGTCTCATGTGTATAAAGCACCTGATTTCTTGCATCTACAAGATGTGCTTGCTCCCCTTCCATCACCTGCAGCCATTGGCATGTCATCTGTATTTTCTTTCTTTCTTTGTCGAATATAGTCAAACAAGTAGGTTCTAAAGATTCAACAGTTAAATTCAGTATCAAAACTGTACAGAGGATCTGTTCACCATCTTGTATTGAGATGACATGTTTCCCCATATCATTACTTTCGACGAAAGAAATTATTAGAGTGAGATTCCCATTAGTATCCTCAATCAAATCATAACGTGTGACATCAAAAGAAACGTTTCCACCTGTGAACTCCAGAATGCCATTGTGTCGCTTTTCCCACGTTGACTCTCCCTTGGTCCACACCAGTGATTGAGTACTGAGTAGTGGATCTTCCTGAGGTAAGCTCAGAGAAAAGTTACGTCCGTTAACCACGTGAATTGATTTTCCCAGTTCCCGTAGTCCATTGCATCCCAATCCATGATCCTCACAAACTGAGGACGGGTAAAGAGACTGCAAAATCAGAAAGAAATATAATGCATTTCTGAAGTCGGGGAAGCCTGCCAGAGACATTGTACCGAATTTAATGTAAACGCTCCAATGTTTAATGAATATCAGGTAGCAGACATTGACTCAGTAGAGAGAAGAAGTGTAGAAAGAATAATCAAATTCTGGTGATAATGCTACAATGAAATGAATCCAGCTAGATATTTAGACTGGCCTCACGCCGATATGCCTCTCAATAGCTTTATCAATTCCATCTAATGAAATATGAAGAGGTGAGAGTGATTAATTACAGCATTTTGAATGGTTTTAGTAACGCAATCATAGACGACTAGAATTTATGATGCAACCCAGAAGACTTAAACTCATTAATTTTGTCACTGTGGAGGTGGGGTCTCATTAATAATGTCCCATCAAATTGCTATGGTCATTAAATAGCTTTATTCTTTCTTACTGTTAACATTACCACTTATCAACCAAACCCATTTCAAAACTATGGACTTGGTTTCCTCAAGTGTAAAGTGTCAGTCTAAATTGACAGTACGACCTTTAATCAAAATCAATAAAGACACATTAATTATCTTGATTGATATATGACTAGTACTTGTAATAAGAGCCCTCCCATGCTGAAACCAAAACTTCAGATATCTCCAAGGTTGAGTATTGTGCAGCCGTGATTCATAATTTACTGCGTTATTGCTTTATCTTTTATCATTCAAGGCAATTTTGTATGCCTCCGTTACGAAGTAGCCGGAGGCATTATGTTTTCGGGTTGTCCGTCCGTCCGTACGTCCCGTTCTCGTGATCGCGTTATCTGAAGAACCGATTGATGGATTCCTGCCAAACCTTTGTCATGTATGTATCTTGCAGAGCCGATGAACTGATTAGATTTTGGGGTCACGAGGTCAAAGGTCAAAGGTCACATGGCTCATTATGTATGCAAAAACAGCTCGTGATCGCGTTATCTCAAGAATCGATAAATGGATTCCTGCCAAACTTAGATCATGTATGTATCTTGCAGAGCCGATGAACTGAGTAGATTCTTGGGTCATGAGGTCAAAGGTCAAAGGTCATGGGCTCATTATGTATGCAAAAATAGCTTGTGAACGCATTCTCATTAGAACTGACAGATGGATTACTATTTAACTCAGGACATCTTGCAGAGCCAATGAACTGAGTAGATTTTAGGTTCATGAGGTCACAGATCAAAGGGTCATATATGTATATGAGAAATTGCTTGTAATCACCATATTCTGAGAACCTGTTAATGGATTACAATTGAACTTGAATTTAAAAAATTTCTTCTGTTTTGGTTTGTAAACTTGCTCTATGACGGAGGCATCATTTTCGACTGCGCGCAGTCGAAGTTCCATCTAGTTTAATCATGTTTTTATTCTGTGACTTCGCACAATTATGTTAAAACATATTCAAAATAGAATGCAATCTTTCATATTCAGCTTGTTTAACATGTTTATTTTGTACCTAATACTTCTGATCATTTTGACATTTTAAAAACGCACATGGATTGTAATGGTCGTATTCCTTTAGTTATAGTGAAGATTACTAATAGTGCAGTTACGCTTGTAAATATCTAAGGCTCAAATAGTGACAACGATATCTCTTTTTCGGAGTTACGCGAATTGTTTTGTAATTATGGTGAAGAGCCACATACATTAGGGGTGAAGATGTTAATATTATTTTGAACCCAAAGCTGGATAAATTTCTAAGATTAATTCAAAACCACCTTTATTGTTATAATGCCATATATCTGATTTAAAATTAGCTTATGTATGGAGACACCTTCATCCTGAAACATTGAAATATACTTGGATGTCTCACGATTGTAAAAGTGGAAATCGTTGTAGAATTATTGGGGAATCAGTAAGAGATGAAATTAAAATAGTTTTCACTAAAAATGCGGGTTCAAGCTAGAGTAAAAAATGGGAACTTTTTAAATTCAGAGTTCATTGTAAGATCATTGACATTTCCAGAAAGAAGAAAAAGAAACGCATTTTACCAATTTTGTCCGAACAAATATCATGGCAATAAAGACAAGAAAATACTTTTTCAAATAAATTGAATAAATATGTGATACAACGTAAAACTGTACGTTAAATAGTATAAAGGAAACAGTCAATACAAAATTTCACACGTTTTTTTTCTTAAACATTTAACAGGTTTTAGGCGGGATTCGATAAAGATCCTCAAGTTTTCGTTAAAACAACAATTATTCCGACTCTCACCATTTTTCCAAGATTGCACCCCGTCATTTCTATTATCCATTGTGATATATTTTATATACACTGCACATTATGATGCTATATTTACAATCTTTCACATTATCACCTCTCATGCCTGGTGTCTGCCGAACCCGTAAACTTAAGCCCTACTGTAAGGAAACACGAATGCTATGATGCTTACACCATGGGCTATGGTCGATACTACCAGTACTGATATGAACCACGTTTCCAAGGATACCGTTTTCTTGAAGATTCCTTCAGATTTTGATTAGGTATCAAGAGCAATTTCTGTCCCCTGAGTAGATATACAGTTTTGGTAGATCACACTTTATGTAGAGATGCCATCCTGATTTATTGACGTCAGATCGATCAAGACTTGTAGAATTCACCATGTTGACTTTACACTGTTGATCTTCTTTTGAATTGTATAAACTGTCTGCAAAACGTACCAACAATATTATACTGTCGTGTTGTGGATGTTTTCGTAGATCAACATTTTCAATATTATGAAAATGATCTATACTTCGCACTGCAGAGGAAGAATCAGATGAAAAACATCTATCCATGGCTGCATGTAGACCTGGACTATCTTTCATTATATCGGTCACCAGACGAATGCAAATACGCAGCTTCTTCTTCAGCAGATTCATATTCAAGATTAAGAATGCTCGCACTGTTACCATAAATAGGACCAACGAGGATATCTGAGCCTACATCATTTTCTGCAACACGATTTGTCTGATTCATTGCTATCCTCATATTTCTCCAGTCGTCATCCAAAGGAGCTATGTCTCCTTGGTCATGCTGCTTTGTAACACCTCTGGATGCTGCAGAGCGGTGGATCTTCTTTGTCTTTCGGCTCATGTCAGGTTGTGCGTAAAGAGCCTCCACGTCTACAATCGGTTTGACCGCTACATCTTCCTGCGCATAAGTTGGTGAAACAGGGGTCCCTTCATTAATACTGTATGGACCCTTATAATCCTGTTGGCCATTGAATCGGAGGGTCCGATGCATGGGTGTCGATGACGACGGCAGATCTGCCTTCTCATTTATAGGGGTGGAGCCATCAATATCCAGAGAACAATAAGTGATTTCCAGAGATGGCCCACTACCAACGACTGTACTTGGAACGCGTGTCTTGCGGCTCTCTTCATCGTTGTGATTAGTTCCTTCCGAGTTTTCGTGGCTGCGTCCTAACTTACCAAGAAGTTCTGAAGAGGCAAAGTTTGCATCGCGGCAGTTTTTGGTGAGATGTGAAAAAGAGTTGTCCTCTTTCTTTACTATTGACCGAGAGGCAGGAAGGCTTGACTGACTGCGCCGACCAGCATGGAGGAAATCAAGCTTGGGATCACCAATTGGTGACCTGTCTACTAGTGACCGATTTGAGACAGCCCCATGGAGTAGAAAAGTTTCATCAGGTTGAGATGTTTGGGTCAAAATAGTCGTCATTCCCAGGGATTCCGTGTTATCTACACCTACTGCAGTCTCTGAACTTCCTCGAAGATCCATCGTGTTATATTTTTCTCGAAACTTGCCATAAAGTTTGGTAAAACAAATACCAATTATGAATCCAAGTACCGATGCTACTCCCGCGGACATGGAGACCCAAAATTTGTTTTTACATTCGGCAAAACATGTTTTCGAAAATATTACTCCAGGTGTTACCATGCCGGTAAAGGAAGCACTATGTCTAGTGGAAGTAGATGTAGAAGGCATTGTAAGAGTTGTTACGTTGACGGTCACAGTGAGGTTTTTGCATCGCATATATTCTTTTGGATGTGCTTGCCGTTGAGTCTTTTTGCTAGATTCCGCAAGAAAGACAAATTTACTAAACCGGCCGTCCAAGAAAACAATTTTGTCCATGCTATGCACAATCACATTTGAGTTATCATCCTCTTCTCCGTAAAAGAAAACGATATTATGAATGTAAGACAAAGTACTATTTTGTGTAAATTCGAGAGGGAGCACTTCTCCATCATCACTGTACCACCACGAAGAAGAATTATGCTCACTTGGGACGCAACGCTCAAATACGTACCGATCTGTTTCTTTGCTCCAAATCGTATGTTGCATCATGGATGGAAAATGACACGTCTTGTTAACGTTTTCATGTCTATGAAAGACTAAACACTTGGAGGGAAACTCACCCCCCGCCAGTAAGTTTTCAATTGTCACATAAACGCTAAACGTGTTTATTTCCCTGTAGACATAACCCAAATAGCTTATTCCAGTCTCCTCCTTGGATAATACACCTTTTCTAGCTACAATCTCTGCGTAGTCTCCTTTATCAACCTGCATCCAGCGACAAGAGATCTCTACTTTACCCACCGATTTGGAAAGAAGAGTAGTGCACAAGGGGTCGGTGTTATAAATTTTTAAAGTCAAACGAAAAGAAAGACATACTTGTAGATCCTCATGGTAAATAGAAATGGAGTGAGAGCCTGAATCATTTTCTTGTGCGAATTCTATAGATATTTCAAACGTGTTGTTATCGATTCCTTTAAACAAGTTATAACGTCCATTGCTGATATTGCGTATGAAATCATGACTAGAACTTTGATATATCCCAATTAAAACATTCCCATCTTTCATCCACTGAAGATATTGCGTCTCTTGCAACGTCTGTGTCACGCGGAATGTTAAGGAAACATTTTGGTCATTAATTCCGTTGAAAGTCTTATACTTGTACTCACAAATGTTTTCCGTAGAATAAGACTGCTGATAGAAAACTGGCAGAATGAGAAAAAGGAGAAAATAGTTCATGGTGAGGATAAAATCCTTTTTCGACAACATTCTCAATGTTCAGTTATTTGACTTGCATAGACTAGCAAATCAGATGTGCATCTACGCCAAATCACCTCAATCCTGAAAATATAGAGCTGAGATTTTCACCATGATATATATGAAGACGTCCACAATGTACCAATTTATCTTTTGGAAGTTATTTTAAGAGTATGAAGCTGTTTTCACCAACTTATAACGTATCACCCAATCACAGCTCGATAATCCAATTACAAGTGACCGTTTTTCGTTTCAAGTAGTTAGTTGTGATTGACGGATCTGTTGGAGGCGTACACAGGAGCAAACAACAATCTAAGTAGGTTTTTAAATTAGGCTCAATGTCTTCTTCATAAATGGTGTATATAGATGCAAAATACCTTCGGTTTCACTTGTTATACTCTTGAGTGTAAGGTTTAAGTCAGAGACGTGGCATAAGGTGATTAGGCCTAATGTAGAATGTAAATGTAGATCAACAATATGGCTCTAAGTTTTGTGCCTTTCCTATTTAAAAAAAATTGGTATCGAGTATTTTCGCTTGATTTTCCGACTCAAGTCAAGTGAGTTCCAAATTGAGTGGACAGTGGACATCGGATCACCGCCAGCCCGACTATACACTGATACCAAACAGACCTATTACTGGTAATTAAGGGGTATTTAGTTCCATCTTGTGTCGGTTTGGTATCGGTCTCATCAGTGTGACTGAGGTATTAAACACGCCCATTATGTATAATTTCTCAATCATTCAATTAAATTCACGTTCCCGGGGGTATTGTCCTTAACCATGTAGGACCTTTCAAAATGTATTTCCCTTATTCTCCACTTTATATGCGATAACACTTGAACCCTTATACTGCCAAAATGTTGCCCATTCTTTCACGAGGAAATGCCATGTAGATGCACTCTCGTCCGCTAGAGAGTCAACCATGCGTCGTAAAGCCAAGTTCCTATTGGTTGCAAGGCCTATAAACGGTAAAACCCACTCTGTAACCAGGGAGACTAGTTTGGGATGGACTCAAACGACGGACATGAAACTAGAGATTCAATTTTTTTTAATATTTCAAGTGGCTTAAAGAGCTTTCGTTATTGAAATGCTTTAATGGATACTGGGTGTGAATAAAACAAAACCAAGATTTTCTTAATCACTTACCACTGTACAATTTGTCTAATGTCTCTTATTGTAATCCGTGTATTGGTTTGATTTTTTTTTTATCGGGAAACTTTATTTAACATAATCTATCTTAGCCTATTATTCTTTTCTTCAGACTACGCTTAATATATTTCATAGCAGGTTGTTAAGCAACATAAAGAAAAGGTAATTATAACAACCGGTGCAAACCATGCGACTGTGATTTTATTTAGAATTCAGATACACGAGTGGTGACAAATAAATTGTGTGGATTACAGAATATATTATACAACAAGTTTACGCCTTCTCATCAAACAATTTCGATTTGACACTACTTCAATTTGTAATACTTCTTTTACACCAGCAATGGTTTAGACATGTTACCCAGGACATATCAAGATATTGGTTAAACAATCACAATAGTGGCGTAACATAGTGGAACATGGTAACACCGACACAATATGAATTCAATTAAATTCAAAACCAGATGAATTTTCTCCCTTTCTTTCTCCACATTTTACACAGTATTAAATAGTTTGCAGAATTAAACTTTGTACAATTAAGAAACATTTTACATATTAATATCAAACATGGAATAATGTTAAGAAGTACTGAGCATTGATGGGCTTCGCCTGAATGCTATACATACACGCAAGTTATGCATAAAGGAAATAAAATTAATTGAAAGGTGCAGGAGGTGAATTTTTACATACATGCTCGATACTTAGTTTAATTAAATAATGGTATCTTAATTTTGGAGTTTAATGATACTTAAGGCGCTGGGTGAACATTCTCGTAAGTCTAAAAAATAAATAAAATATAAATCACTGCAACATTTTACTATCTTGTAAATAATATACTCTTATCCTTTTTGCGAAAGCCTTTTTTCAATCGACAACAAGATAGATATGGAGATATTGACTAATATCAGTATAACTTCGGATCTATTGATAATTTTATAAAGTTTTAAATATCATAGTTAACTCAGAATAATGAATGACCCGATTCATTCACACACAGTATACCATCACAGTTCATTTCATCAGTGGGGGTCGCGACGCTGTTACTATAAATCTGACTGTTATTCGTGACTAAATGTAAAGCGTTCCGATAAAAGTCATCACCAGGAACCCTTGGATCATCATAATCCGATTCCAAAGCAACAGTTCTCTTGGTTTTTCCACTCATATCGGGTTTGGCGTATAGCTCGTCAACATTTCTTGTGGGACCTGACCTGTTCGCCGACAAATCTTGCCTTTTATCCTTTCGTGTCTTAACCCCAATGACACTGTACGGATCGGAATGATCTGTTTGTCCACCACTTGGGTGAGGTGACGATTGGAAGGCCATCGGAGATGCTATCCCGGTGTTAGAAGGAGTGTCTTTGACATCATCCAAAGAACAGTATGTACTGTCTTGAAACGGTGCACTTGGGATGAATACAGTAGGTGGTGCACTTCCAATCTGATTGATATCTGCAGTACCTGTAGAAGAGCGCCTTGCCTTGTTCAGACGCTGATCGAAATGCCGATTCTTCACCTCGCCATGCTCATGATTGTTTCTAGTATGGGTAATAGATCTGTTGTTCTTTTGTCCAAAGTCACCTTGAAAGTAGCTGAGAGGTCCATGTTGACTTTCCTGACACGCATGTATGATAGCATTACCCGTTCCATGCTGTTCCTCGACTATGGTGTCACGTGATACGTCTCTCCTGGGTTGAGACCGTGCAGAAGAAATATTTGTCAGTTCAAGAGATTCCGTAGCGTCAACACCAGCCGCTGGGCTTGAATTAAGTTCAACATTTAGTTTTTGCTTCATGCGACGCCGACAAAAACCTCGAATATTGATGAAGCACATACAAATTGTCAATGAAAATGCTATTGCTGATAAAATGGTCAAAGAAACAGTCAGTGATGTAGACGTATATAAACTTCCTTTAACGGTTGAATTTGTTAGCGTCATATTAATAGAAGTAACATGAGTTGCATTTGTCTCTTCCGAAAGCATTAATAAGGAAGTATTTTTTGGAACAATTACACTGATAGTTTGACATTTCTTGCCATCTGTTGAGTTGCTTAACGAATTTCTTTCTGAAACCGACATGGTGTAATAATTGATATTTCCCACATCCAAACTTTCCATGCTATAGAGTAGCATTGAGTTTGAATTATTTGTCATTTCCCCGCAGAGAAAAAGAATGCGATCGGAAGCAGGTAGGAATATGTCTTCCGTGAAATTGATGGGTATAATATTATCATCAACTTTGTACCACCATGTAAAGGATTTTCTGTTGTTCGCTGTGCAACATTGAAAAGTGATATTCTCGGTTATGGCATCTTGAATCGTGTATCGTACTACAAGCGGGAACTTGCAAGTTTTTTCCTCATTTCGTTTCGGATGTGAAATGACACATTTTGCTGGCAAGGTTCTTCCATCAAATATGTCGCGGGGATCAATGTAAACACTGAATTTGTTTGTGAGATTGAGTCGACCGTCAAAGCTCATGTGAAGAGTCTCATGGGCATAAAGTACCTGATTTCCCGCATCTTCAAGATGTGCTTGCTCCCCTTCTATCACCTGCAGCCATTGGCATGTCATCTGTACTTTCTTTCTTTCCTTGTCGAATATAGTCAAACAAGTAGGTTCTATAGATTCAGCAGTCAAATTCAGTATCAATACTGTACAGAGGAGCTGTGCACCACGGTACAAGAATATTACATGTCTTCCCATATCATTACTCTCGACGAAAGAAATGAATAGAGTGAGTGTGCCATTAGTATCCTCAATCAAAACATAACGTGTGAAATCAAAAGAAACGATTCCTCCAGTGAACTTTAGAGTGCCATTGTGTCGCTTTTCCCACGTTGACTCTCCCTTGATCCACACCAGTGATTGAGTACTGAGTAGTAGATCCTCCTGAGGTAAGCTCAGAGAAAAGTTACGTCCGTTTAACACGTGAAATGATTTCTCCGGGACCAGTTGTTCATTACACCCCAATCTATTATCCGCAAAAAATGAGGATGGGTAAAAAGATTGCAAAATCAGAAATAAATATAACGCCTTTCTTAAGTCGGGGAAGGCAGTCCGAGACATCATAACGAAATTGTTCTAAACACTTCAATCGCAAAAAAACTCTGATATTTAATGACTAGCAAGTAGCAGGCATTAAATCAACGGAGTGACACAGTTTAGAAAGAATAATACAATCCTTGTGCTTTGTGCTACAATAAAATGAATTCAGCTACATTTGTTTATATTTACACTGGCGTCGTGTCGAAATGTCTCCTTAAAAGCTGTTTCCCTTCCAGCTAAGATCTTTATGAAATATGAGGAAGCGAGAGTGATTAATTACAGCATTTTGATTGGACTCAAAGGCGTTTATAATTAATACTGCAACCCAGTAGATTTTAACGCATTCCGTCGCTGTGGAGGCGGGGCCTCATTAATAATTTATCTTGCTTTAGTTATGATGTCTTGAGTCTTTCCTACAATTACATCTCACTGATATAACCACTTATCCTTCAAACCCATTTCAAAAGTAAGGTCTCGAATTCAGTGTCTGTCTTTCAATAATAATGAACAAAATCAAACAGAAACAAAGATTAATTATTTATCTTGATTGATATTTGTAATGGTACTTGTTATAAGTACCCTCCTATGTTGAAACCAAAACTTCAGCTATCTCCAAGTTGAGTATTGTTCAGCTGCGATTTATAATCGACTGCGTTATTGCAATCGTTTATCTTTGAAAATGAAAACTATTAAATCATATCCTTATTCTGTGACTTGGCACAATTAAAATGAAACATAATCAAAGTAAAATGTAATCTTTCATATTCAGCTTGTTTTACATGTTTAAGCATCAAACATTTTTTAAACAAATTATTCTGATAATTTTGTCAATGCTGTACAGATAAATGTTAATATAAATAATGAATGTCAAGTTTGCCCCAAACCAAGGCAACAAGGTACAAAAGTATTTGTCCTCATTTAATTGCACATTGTTATCTATTCTATTTTCACGAACTGGTTTAAAGGTTTAAAGGCCAAAAAAATAAGAGTTAAATTCCATCGGCATTTGAAAGATAATACCAATTTAGAAATTCCCTCAAAAAAAAAAGGGCTTGAATTCTTTTGTTTTATTTCACCATGATGACTTTACACTACCGATCTTCTCCGGAATTGTTAAAAGGTCTTGTGTCTGCAACACGTACACACAATATTGAACTTCGTATTGTGGATGCTTCCGTAGATCATCACTTTCAATATTATGGACAATATCCTTTAAGTGGTCTTACTCCGCACTGCAGAGGAAGAAGCAGATGAAAAACTTATAGTAGCCCTTCACTGTCTTTAATTATCTTGGCTACCACACGAATTCACATACAAAACGTCTTCTCCAGCGGTTTCATGATTAAGATTGAGAATACTCGCACTGTTACCGTAGATAGGACCATCAACGAGGACATCTGAGCCTACATCATTTTCCGCAACACGATTTGTCTGATTTATTGCTACCCTCTTATTTCTCCAGTCATCACCCACAGGAGCTCTGTCTCCTTGATCATGCTGCTTGGTAACACCTCTGGATGCTGCAGAGCGATGGATCTTCTTGGTTTTTCGGCTCATGTCGGGTTTGGCGTAAAGAGCCTCCACATCTGTCATCGGTTTGACCGCTACATCTTCCAGAGCATCAGTTGGTTTCACAGATGATAGAGTCCCTTCACCGATGCTGTATGGACTTTTACAATCGTTGTAGCCATTATATCGGAGGGTCTGTTGTATGGGTGTCGATGACGACGGAAGATCTGCTATCTCAGCTTTCGGGGTGGCGTCATTAACATCATCCAGGGAACAATAAGTGATTTCCAGAGATGGCCCAATTCCAATGACTGTACTTGGAGCGTGTGTCTGGCGGCTCCCTTCCTCATTGCGATGAGTGACTTCCGATTTCCTTTGTCCAGTTATTCCAAGAGGTTTTGAAGAAGCAAACTTTGAATCACAAATGGTGATGTGATGTAAAGTAGAGGCATCCTTTTTCACTACCGATGTCGAAGAGGCAGGAAGGTTTGGTTGACTGCGACAACCAGAATTCAGGGAATCAAACTGTGGATCATTAACTGACCTATCTTCTACTGGCTGATTTGAGACGGCGCCGAGGGGAAAAGAAAATCCATTAGGTTGAGGAGACTGGGACGAAGTAGTCGCCATTTCCAAGATATCTGTGTTATCTACACCTTCTGCAGTCGTTAAACCCCTTTGAGAACCAAATTTCTGACATCTTTTTCGAACTATGCCATACAATTTTGTAAAACAAATGCCAATGGCCAATCCCAGGGCTGATGCTACTCCCGCAGCCACGATAATCCAAAGTTTTGTTTTATCCTAGGCAATACATGTCTCCGAATGTGTTTCTTTAGTTATTGCCATGTCGGTATTTAGAGCACTATGCCGAGTGGAAGTGGAAGTAGTTATCATTGTAAGAGTTGATATGATGACAGTCACTGTGAGATTGTTGCATTGCAGATTTTCTGTTGAATGTGTTTGTCGTTGTGTGTTGTTGCTAGATTCAACAATGAACGAAATATTACTGAACCGGTAGTCCAATAAATGTAATTTGTCTATGCTGTGTAGGATGACATTTGAGTGACCATCCTCTTCTCCGTAAAAGAAAACGATATGATCAATGTAAGACAAAGTATAATTTTGTGTAAATTCGAGAGGTATCAATTTTTCATCAACACTGTACCACCACGTAGGGGAAATATGCTCACTTGGGATGCAACGCTCAAATATGAACTGCTCAGTTTGGTCGTTCCGAATCGTGCGTTGCATCATGGAAGGAAAATCACATGTATTATTTACATTCAACTGTCTATGAAAAACTAACCATTTACAGGGAAATTCATTTCCATCCAGTAGGTTTTCCAGTGTCACATAAACGCTGAAGGTATTTGTTATTTCCTTGTAGACATAACCCGCATAATTAATTCCAGTCTCCTCCTTGGATACTACACCGTCTCTAGCTACAATCTCTGCGTAGTCTCCTTTATCAACCTGCACCCAGCGACAAGATATCTCTACCTTACCTGTTACATGATAAAGAAGAGCATTGCAATTAGGCTCCGTGTTGTATATTCCTAAAATCAAATCAAGCGCCTTACAATTTTGCTGAAACTCGTGTGAATCCCTGTATCTTTTTCTTGCGCGAATTCTATAGCTAATTCAAACGTGTTGTCTTCGATTCCTTCAACCAATGTATACCGTTCATTGCTGACATTGCGTATGAAATCATGACTGGAACTGTGGTATGTCCCAATTAAATCATTCCGATCCTTTGTCCACCGAAGTTTTAGCAGTGACTGTGTAACATTAATTGTAACGGAAATATGTTCGTCGATCACTCCCTTGAAAGATCGATGTTGGTAATTCACACAAAATTCCGCAGATATAGATTGCCAATATAAAAATAAAAAAATCAAAAGAAGTAAAGATGTTTTCATGGTGAGGGGGAATCCTTTTTTCTAGGACATTCTAAATGTTCAGCTTGTGAACTAGTTTGCTTGCAACGACTAGGAACTTAGATGTACAGCCACGCCAAATCACGCCAATCCTGAATGTATAGAGCACAGTTACCCGTCAGGATATATTTAGACGTCCATAAAGTACCTACATATCACCAAACTTTAACAAATTGCCCAATCACAGCTTGACAATCCAATTTCAAGTGATTACTTTCATTGTTGTGAATAATTATGTTGACGCATTATCTGTTTGAGGTGTGAAGAGCTGCAACGAACGAACCACTTTAGTAAGTTTGAAATAAAACACATTGTATTACTTTATTTTTATATTGCGTAGATAGATACTGAAAAGCAATGGTTTCAGTTGTAAAGCTCTTGAGGAAATTAATTGTCAGATATTTTTTCCTCTATCGGCAACTAGGCCAACTTGCCATATGACAGCCTAACCAGCAAGTCACAAGTGAACACTTTCCTTTTAATTGTCTAATTATTATTGAAAGACATCTTTTTGAGGCGTGAAGACTACCAAACAAACTACTCAAATAAGTTTTGAAATTATCCATTGTCTTAATTTCTTTATAAAAAAGTGCATATAGATGTTAGATAACTTTGGTTTTACTTGCAATACTCTTTTAATGTCTGCTTTAGATTTTATATTGATATATGATCAACTTGGCCTGTTTTATTAAAGTTTTTTGCCTGTCGTAATTTATGTTGCTCTCAACCGCTTAATTTGCTTTACTATACCAAAAATCAATATATTTAGGGAGTTCTAGATTGAGTGGATAATGCCCATCGGATCTTTACTGATGTCTCACTAAGGTTTGGTTTTGTTTTATAACCGCATAAAAAACATTATGTTTACATAGGAACATAAAGATTGTGATAATTAATTAAACAAATACGACTGTATCGAGGTCTAACTCAGCCAAACTATAAACTGACCCAAACCGACCAATTCCGGGTCATTAGGAGGGGGGAGGGGGAGGGGGAGGGGGGAGGGGGGAGGGGGAGGGGGGGGGGGTAGGGGGGGGGGGGTAGAGTAACATAATTAATTTTTTTTTATTTACTTAGCACACCACCCCCCCCTTCAGCAAAAAATATTTTAAAGAAAAGGGGGGGGGGGGGGTTAATCCCCAAAACACCCCACCCCCTGCGTACACGCCCGACTCACATACCAATTTTTGTTTGGTGTAAGAGTGCTACTCTTCATATTCTAAAGTTGGATATTCAGGTGCTAACGGCATCGTAGGGGTAGGTATAGCGGCGTGCTAACAATTTAACAAGGATGTAGCACTTAGCACAGAGTGTCACATCTGCATGTACGCAATAGTAGTTAAAATCAATTAA
Source organism: Strongylocentrotus droebachiensis (assembly GCA_035222895.1). Taxonomy (NCBI): domain Eukaryota; kingdom Metazoa; phylum Echinodermata; class Echinoidea; order Camarodonta; family Strongylocentrotidae; genus Strongylocentrotus; species Strongylocentrotus droebachiensis. The sequence goes on from JAVYIG010001811.1 coordinate 90,550, forward strand.
AACATAGACTACAATCGAAATGCTAGATATTTTGCAAAATATAATGTCACCAGATGATATGAGTGATCATAGATTTCATAATATTTGTCAGTTGTTTTCTCCCTCCTCCCTTTTTCTTTTACTACCCATATTCTTTTCTTTTTTGTTAATAACGGAGTGGGGGTATTTGAAGACAGGACGAGACCCTTCTCGTTGAAGTTTCTCAGCCCTTTACATCCATATTACCCCGATCATTGGATTCAATTGCTAATCCGCATATGATAGAGCACACGCTCTGCTCCCAGGGGAGTTTCCCGGCCAGGCGACATTTGACAAGCGCACTCATGTCAGAATTGTATATAGGAACTTCTTTTCTTGTAGTAAAACAATATAATTACATAATGCCAGTATTCTGTATATTTATCCATCCCTCTCTCATCACTTTGTTTCTTTTTTTCTTCTTGTAGGTCTGCACCTGTATTAAACAAATTAAACCCAGTCTTTCTTCAATATTGTCTACATATGCGTTGTTTTACATGATTATTTATCATGCATGCTGTTCTCACACATCATTCTGACAATCAATCTACAGGTCTTTGTAAATATCAAAACAATCATCCTCCTACATATCCATTTCGTTCCCAAGGGAACTATACTTTACCAGGCAAAGATTTCGAAGTATATCTGCTTATTTATTCCCCTTTGTGTAAAAAATAAAATCAGCCTATTACATAATTGCATTAAACGCCGTTAGAAATCCAATCTTTCAAGTTTGTATTCATAATTTTAAATTGTATATATTGCATGTTTGTTTCTTGGTTTTTATTTGGTTGTATATTTGTTTGTTATAATTATGTATGTGTCAATCCAGGGGCCAACGTACTATAAGGCTATTGCTCTTTTTTGTTGACCGCTCATTCTCATATTTTTTTGATCGAGTTGCTCTATATTGATTTCTATTGATATTACTCTGTTGTGTATATATTTAAAGTTTCTTGCTTTTATTGAGAGTGAAATAAAGACTGAACTGAACTGTACGATTGCATTTTAACCCTAAACTGCCAAAAACTTTGCTCATTTGTTCATGGTAAAATGCCATGCAGATGTATGTTCGCTTGATTTTCCGATTGGTGTTAAATGAGTTCCAAATTGAGTGGATAATGCACATAAGATCGCTTGAGATGTATCAGCCAACCTCCCAGCCCGATTATAAACCGATCCCAAACAGACCTATTACTGGTCATTAGGGTTATTTAGTTCCATCTTGTGTCGGTTTGGTATCGGTCTTGTCAGTGTGACTGAGGTATTAGACACATCCCTTATGTGTAATATCTCCATCATTTAATTCAATTCAATTCACGTTCCCATCAGGGGTACTATCCTTCACCGGGTAGAACCTTTCGAAATGTATTTTCCCTTTATTCTCCACTTTATGTACGATCACACTTTAACCCTTATACTGCCGAAACGTTACCCACTCTTTCACGAGGAAATGCCATGTATATGTACTCCCATCCGCTAGAGAGTTAACCATGCCGTGTGATTGCACAGGCATCGCACAGCAAAGTCTCTATTGGTTGAAATGGCTAGAAACGGTAAAACCCACTCTGACCACGGAGACAGTTTCGGATGGACTCAAACGACAGACATGAAATGTACAGGAGGTGAATGTTTACATACATGCTCGATACTTAGTTTAATTAATTTAATGGTGTCTTTGGAGTTTTTTAATGATACTTAAGGCACTGGGTGAACATTCTCGTAAGTCTAAAAAATGAATAAAATATAAATCACTGAAATATTTAATAATCTTGTGAAAAAATACAAGACTTTTCAGTAGGAAAAAGATAGATAGATAGATAGGTAGGGAGAGGGAAAATTAACTTATCACTTTTACTACGGATCTATGGGTATTCTAGATATATTCAAATATCGTAGTTAACTCAGAATGATGAATGACCCGATGCATTCACACACAGCATACCATCACAGTTAATTTCATCAGTGGGGTTCGCGACGCTGTTACTATAAATCTGACTGTTATTAACGACTGAATTCGAAGCGTTCCGTTAAATGTCGTCACCAGGAACCCTGGGATCATCATAATCCGATTCCAAAGCAGCTATTCTCTTGGTTTTCCTACTCATATCGGGTTTGGCGTAGAGCTCGTCAACATTTCTTGTCGGACCTGACCTGTTTGCCGACAAATCTTGCCTTTCATCCTTTCGTGTCTTATCCCCAATGACATTGTATGGATCGGAATGATCTGTTTGTCCATCACTTGGGTGAGGTGACGAATGGAAGGCCATCGGAGATGCTATCCCGGTGTTGGAAGGATTGTCTTTGACATCATCCAAAGAACAGTATGTACTCTCGATGCAACGATGCACTTGGGATGAGTACAGTAGGTGGTGCGCTTCCAATCTGAAAGCTATCTGCAGTACCGGCAGAAGAGCGCTCTGTCTCGTGCAGACGCTGGTCAAAATACCGATTCTTTACCTCATCATGCTCGTGATTTTTTCTAGTATGGGCAATGGATCTGTTGTTCATTTGTCCAAAGTCACCTTGAAAGTAGCTGAGAGGTCCATGTTGACTTTCCAGCTCGCATGTATGATATTTATTTATTTATTTATTCATGTTTTCTTTATAAAAGCAGGGTAGTCCCATTCAAGCCGCAAGGCCTGCTTTACAAGGGAGCCCTGCTGTAACAAACAATAATTACATTTCAAATATCTTACAAATGAATATACATAAAAATACACAAAATATACAATAAAAAGCAAAACATAATATAAACAAACTATTAAACATTTCATACAAATATATAGGAAATTAGATGAAAATGGAAGAGGAGAGAGAGTAAACGAAAGAGAGAAGGAGAGAGAGAGGGTGGTAGGAATACTTCATGATCGCATAATTAACTCATTTGAATTTCACGGAGATTTCGTTTAAAAATGGGTAGTGAGGCGGAACATTTGGTAATTATGGGTAGTGAGTTGAATAGCTTTGCTGCTGTGTACGAAAAGGTCTGTTTTTTAAAATCGGTTTTGGGTTTGGCAAGGTACAATTGATGCATTGAAACTGATCTCGTGGGATACAGGTTAGCACTTTGAGGTAGAGCATGTTTTAGATAAACAGGAGCAAGATTATTCAGGATTTTATACATAAGTACTTGATAATTGTATTCCAGTCTCTGTTTGACGGATTGCAACTTTAAAGAATTTAACATAAATTGTACAGGCGTATAATAATCTACATCTAATACTAAACGACAATATTTGTTTTGACATTTCTGTAGTCGCTTTAAATCTTTCATTTTCAGGGATCCCCAAACAGTTGAACAATAATCAATGTGAGGAAGAATTAAAAAATAATATAAATGAGTAAATACACGTTTTGTCAAACAGTGCTTAATCCTCCGCATACATATAACACTATGAACATGACTGACAATGAGAGCGGACAAAATATACAGTTCCTCAGGTAGACAAAGGAACATCCCTTAACAGCTATTATGTAAAAAGGTGAATATGCATGTGACACCTGTTCTACACATTTTTACATAATAGCAGTGAAGGGATGTTCCTTTGTCTACCTGAGGAACTGTATATTTTGTCCGCTCTCATTGTCAGTCATGTTCATAGTGTAAGCGAGTTCATAATCCTTTTAACAACAACATTGACATGGGGAGACCAATCTAAGTTCTGATTTACAATAACACCCAGATATTTAAATTTCGTTACATTTTCTATAAGTTTACCATTCATTTTTATCTGTAATTTGACTGGATTCTTCTTCCTTCGACTTGAAAATAACATAACTTTAGTTTTGTCTGTGTTAACAACTAGTCCATTTTCATTCATCCATTCACATGAAACTATAGTATGTCATTTTGTAACTGGGTTTGAACAGTTTGTACTCCATAACCAGAGGAGAAAATGGCAGTGTCATCTGCGTACAAAGAAATGTTAGTAGTTGAATGCAAGGCTAGATCACATATGTCATTAATGTACATACAAAATAGTAGCGGGCCCAAAATTGAACCCTGCGGTACCCCAGAATGAACTGGGAGGAAATCACTTCTAATGCCCTTGTATGACACACATTGGTTTCTTCCCACTAGGTAAGACTCAAACCATGATAATTCTGTTCCACTGATGCCGAAATAACCGATCTTTTTAATAAGAAGATCATGGGGGATGATATCAAAAGCCTTTCTCAAGTCTAAAAAAACAGCACCGGTAAATCGCCCTTTGTCAAGGTTATCGTATAACAATTCACAAATCTCTGTTAAACATGTTGAGGTGGAATGTTTACTCCTAAAGCCGGACTGCCGATCGGACATCAATTCTTCATTATAAAGATATTCCATCAATTGAGAGTGGACTGCTCTTTCCAACACTTTGGAAACAGTGGACAAGAGGGAGATAGGACGAAAGTCACTTAGTTCGTGACTAGTCTTTGTTTTGGGAATAGGGACTATGTTAGCCATCTTAAAGTCGTTTGGGATACGCCCAGATTGTATTGACTGATTGAAAATACGAACAATAGGAATGGCAACCAATTGAGCACTAAGTTTCAACAATCTAGGGTGGAGGTCGTCAAGTCCCACAGATTTCGAACAATCAAGGTTATTTAGTTCTTTTTTTACAAATTCGGTGGTTATCTCTTTGAAAACGAATCGTGATTGTACTTTACTTAGTCTTTTAATAGCATTAACACCGTTATCTTTTATTTTATGAGAGCCTTCCTCTCCATGAATCGATTGAAATATATTGCTGAACATTGTATTAAACTCTGTTGCTATTTTTAAGGGATCGGATACAGTTTCGCCTTCAATTACAATGTGTGAACATTGATTAGCCTTGTTATCAGGCAACAACTCTTTTACAATATTCCAGGATTCTTTCATATCTTTGCTACTCTCTATTTTACTTCGATAATAAGCCTTTTTCAACTTTTTGTTAAGGATATTAGCTTTGTTTCTCAATGAAGTATATTTCTTCCATATAGCGGTAGTTTTATTTTCATTTCTGAAGTTATTGCATTTAATTTTATGAAATTGACTTTTGCAATAGTCTCTATCTCTTGCTAATTCTTTATAAGCCGAGGTTATCCATGGAGACCCTTTAACTTTTTTACGCACTGATACATAGGGTGCATGTTTGTCAGAGAGTTTCAGAAAGACATCTCTAAACTTGTCCCACATAACATCAATATCAGTAACATTTATAAACATTTCACTCCAATCAATATCTTCAATATCATTGAGAAATGCATTTTCATTGAAAAGTTTAAAAGACCGAAAGCGTGAAATTTGAGGCAACGAAATGGGTTTTTTTTAGTTTTGTAACCACATATACTAAGGAATGGTCGCTAAATCCGATAGGCTGTACACCTGAGTGTAATTCTCCTAGTGCCTTTGATACAAGAATCAGATCAATCAGGCTTTTACTAAAAGGGGTCACACGAGTTGGCCTGTTAATGAGCTGCATTAAACCCAAAGATTCACCAATTTCAATTAACCTATTGGACAAAGAATTAACTGTTAGCATGTTACAATTTAAGTCACCCAGCAGTATTATTCTGTCTGAGAGCGAAAATACTTGTTCTAGATTTTCCTCTAATTCTTCGAAAAAGGATACAGAAGAATTTGGTTTACGATAAATAATGCCCACGTACAAACTAGCTTCATTTCTGGGCTTTAATTCAATCTACAGTAATTCTAAGCCTTCGCATTCTAAATCTTGCCTCCTTACATAAGGTACACTATTTATAATGTAACAACAAACACCTCCTCCTAAATAGTCTCTGTCTTTTCTCTCCAGGTTATAACCTTCTATACAACATGTATTACTACCAATTGTCTCGTCCAACCATGTTTCAGATAAGGTTATCAAATCGTAATGATAGCGTTTTACAAAACAGTTAATGTCAGCCGTTTTATTACGAAGGCTTCTTACATTTAAATGAGCAACTTTAAGCCCCTTTTCACTGGGAAATGTAAAATCAGCATGGTTCAACTCACCCACATCTTGATTTGACATGTTAACATTATTATCAGACAAATCTTTGTTTGTCTCTTGTTCATAATCTGTATCATATAGAAAAGGTAATTGGGAAAATAAACATCTTGTACACTGCCAATTAACAAATTTCTCGCAAGGATCATTATAATTAGCACGTCGAACATTTGCACATTTAATATGAACCCATTTTGAACAATTAGTACACAACACTGCTTTCTGACTTCTCTTTACAGGTTTTTCACATATAGAACAGGGATTACATGTAGTATTTAACCGGGCTTCGTCCAAGTCTCGAGATGCAGCAGGCATATCATCTATGTCATCTAGTTGTGTTATTAATGTTTCAGGTTCACAATGATCATGGAACGGTAGTTCTTGAAATATACATGTATTACAAGTCCAATCAATGTCTCGCTCATAGTCAGATATTGGGACTCCACATTTAACATGGCACCATTGTTGACATCCTATGCACAAAGCCGCATTCTGGTTGCTCCTGACTGAAGTATTACATATCAAGCAAGGATATTTGATGTTAGCTCGACTGGCCATCATTAATTATGGTAAGAAGAAATAAACCAACTGTAGAACGCTTACAAAGATTCAACATGACGGAGATCTCTGATGGGGATTACCTTGTCGTTAGTTGACAAGACAAGAACTCGGCCGTCCTGTGTCCAGACACGTTTTACACGCTTCTCTTTGATTTTGTTGACACAGGCATCGTAGTGAACCGAGTTTGATCTGACTTTTCCGAAATCATTGATATGGAAGCATTTCTTGAAACATTCAAACTGATAGTTTGACATTTCTTGCCATCTGTTGAGTCGCTTAACGAATTTCTGTCTGACACCGATGTGGTATAAATGTAATTTCCGAAATGCAAACTTCCAACACCGTAGATTAGTAACGGGTTCGAGTCATTTCTCCCTTCAGCACAAACAAAGAGAATGCGTTCGGAAGCAAGTATGGAAACTTCTTCCATGAAATGTAGGGATATGAAATCGCTATCAGCTTTGTACCACCATGTAAAGTAAAAGTTTTTGTTTGCTATGCAACATTGAAATGTGACATTCTCGGTTTTGGCATCTTGAATCGTGTATTGTTCTACAGGTGGAAACTTGCAAGTTTTTTCCTCATTTCGATTCGGATGTGAAATGACACATTTGACTGGCAAGGTTCTTCCATCAAATAAGTCTCGAGGATCGATGTAAACACTGAATTTGTCGGTTAGATTGAATCGACCGTCAACGTTTATGTTGAGAGTCTCATGGGCACAAATCACACGATTCCCCGCACTTATAAGATGTGCTTGCTCCCCTTCTATCACCTGCACCCATTGACAAGTCATCTGTATTTTGTTCCTTTTCTTGTCGAAAATACTCAAACAATTGGGCTCTATAGATTCAACAGTCAAATTCAGTATAAAAACTGTACAGATTTGTAGTGCACCATCATATATTGAGATGACATGTTTCCCCGTATCATTAATCTCGATGAAAGAAATGAATAGAGTGAGTGTGCCATTAGTATCCTCAATCAAATCATAACGTGTGACATCAAAAGAAACGTTTCCTCCAGTGAACTCGAGAGTGCCACTGTGACGCTTTTCCCACGTTGACTCTCCCTTGGTCCATAGCAGTGATTGAGTACTTTGTATTGGGGTCCGGAGAGGAGGTATCATCAGCGAAACATTTCGTCCATTCAATACGTGAAATAATTTGTCCGGGCCCAGCGGTCCATCACACCCCCATCCATGATCCTCACAAAATGAGGACGGGTAAAGAGACTGCAAAATCAGAAAGAAATATAATGCATTTCTGAAGTCGGGGAAGCCTGTCAGAGACATTGTACCGAATTTAATGTAAACGCTCTGATGATGAATGAATATCAGGTAGCAGACGTAAACTCAGTAGAGAGAAGAAGTGTAGAAAGAATAATCAAATTCTGGTGATAATGCTACAATGAAATGAATCCAGCTAGATTGGTCATATTTAGACTGGCTTCACGCCGATATGCCTCTCAATAGCTTTATCAATTCCATCTAAGATCCTCATGAAATATGAAGAGGTGAGAGTGATTAATTACAGCATTTTGAATGCCTTCAGTAACGCAATCATAGACGACTAGAATTAATGTTGCAACCCAGTATATTTAAATTGATTCATTCTGTCACTGTGGAGGCGGGGTCTCATCAATAATGTCCCATCAAATTGCTATGGTCATTAAATATCTTGATTCTTTCTTACTGATAACATTAACACTTATCAACTAAGCCCATTTCAAAACTATGAGCTTGGTTTCCTCCAGTGTAAAGTGTCAGTCTGAATTGAAAAAAGTTTGTCCTTCAATAAAGATTGATAAAGATTACTTAATTATCTTGATTGATATTTAAATGGTACTTGTAATAAGAGCCCTCCCATGCTGAAACCAAAACTTCAGTTATCTCCAAGGTTGAATATTGTGCAGTCGTGGTTGATAATTGACTGCGTTATTGTTATTTTTTATCTTTCAAAACAATCTTTTGAAACATATTTTGATTCTTAACTTGGCACAATTAAAATGAAAACTAAATAAAGTAGAATGCAATCTTTTTTAACATGTTAATTATTAATTCATCTCTTACCAAATTATTTTGATCATTTTGCCATTTCTGTACAAATAAATATTGAGACAATTAGGACACAATATGATATGATAAATATAGATCTATGAATCGGAGACAGAATTCGTTACCTATTATATGCTATGGTATAATTTCCAATACACAAAGTACAGAGACCAAGGTAATAAGGTTATCTGCCACGAAGCGGACGTAACGCAATTGAACGCCCATCTACGTATTATATATAGCATATACGCAGTAGAAGAAAGAACACTAAATAAAGATAGTGAGAAAGAAGGATTAACTTATCACTTTTAATAGAGATCTTTTGGTATTTTATAGATATTTAAATATCGTAGTTAACTCAGAATGATGAAAGACCCGATGCATTCACACACAGCATACCATCACAGTCCATTTCATCAGTGGGGGCTCGCGACGCTGTTACTATAAATATGACTGTTATTCACAACTAAATACGAAGCGTTCCGATAAATATCGTCAACAGGAACCCTCGGATCATCATAATCCGATTCCAAAGCAGCTATTCTCTTAGTTTTCCTACTCATATCGGATTTGGCGTAGAGCTCGTCAACATTTCTTGTCGGACCTGACCTGTTTGCCGATGAATCGTGCCTTCCATCCTTTCGTTCTACAGCATACGGTCTCGCATGCCTAATTTCATCGTAGGGAACGGAACAATCCGTTTGTCCATCACTTGGGTGAGGTGACGATCGAAAGGACATTGGTGATGCTATCCCGGTGTTAGAAGGAGTGTCTTTGACATCATCCAAAGAACAGTATGTACTGTCTTGAAACGGTGCGCTTGGAACGACTACAGTAGATCTTGCGCCTCTAATCGCAATATTATCTGCAGTACCTGTAGAAGAGCGCTCTGTCTTGTGCAGACGCTGGTCGAAATGCCGATTCTTCACCTCATCATGCTCACGATTATTTCTAATATGGGCAATGGAACTGTTGTCCATTTGTCTAAAGTCACCTTGAAAGTAGCTCAGAGGTCCATGTTGAGTTTCCTGACACGCATGTATGATAGCATTACCTGTTCCATGCTCTTCCTCGACTATGGTGTCACGTGATACATTTCTCCTGGGTTGAGATGGTACAGAAGAAATATTTGTTAGTTCAAGAGATTCAGTAGCGTCATCACCAACCGCTGGGCTTGAATTAATTTCAACCTTGCGTTTTGGCTTCATGCAACGCTGGTCAAAACTTCGAATAATAATGAAGCACATACAAATTGTCAACGAAAATGCTATTGCTGATACTATGGTCAAAGGAATGATCAGTGATGTTGACTTATTTTTACTTTCTTCCACGTTTGAATCTGTTAGCGTCATATCACTCGTTGGGTGTGTTTCTTCCGAAATCATTAACAAAGAAGTATTTCTTGAAACATTCACACTGATAGTTTGACACTGCTTGCCATCTGTTGAGTTGCTTAACGGATTTCTGTCAGAAACAAATGTGGTATAAATGTAATTTCCGAAGTCCAAGCTTCCAAGGCCGTAGATTAGTGACGGGTTCGAGTCGTTTCTCCCTTCAGCACAATAAAATATGATGCGTTTTGAAGCAAGTATGAAAACTTCTTCCATGAAATTTAGGAATATGAAATCGCCATCAGCTTTATACCACCATGTAAAGAAAGAGTTTTTGTTTGCTGTGCAACATTTAAATGTGATATTCTCGGTTTTGGCATCTTGAATCGTGTATCGTTCTACAGGTGGAAACTTGCAAGTTTTCTCCTCATTTCGATTCGGATGTGAAATGACACATTTGACTGGCAAGGTTCTTCCATCAAATATGCCTCGGAGATCGATATAAACACTGAATTTGTTTGTGATATTGAGCCGAACGTCAAAGTTCATGTTAAGAGTCTCATGGGCATAAAGCTCCTGATTACTCGCATCTTCAAGATGGGCTAGCTCCCCTTCTATCACCTGCATCAATTGACAAGTCATCTGTAATTTGTTCCTATCCTTGTCGAATATAGTCAAACAAGTAGGTTCTATAGATTCAACAGTCAAATTTAGTATTAAAACTGTACAGAGGAACTGTGCTCCATTATATATTTTGATGACATGTTTTCCTATATCATTACTCTCGATGAAAGAAATAATTAGAGTGAGAGTACCATTAGTATCCTCAATCAAATCATAACGTGTGACGTCAAAAGAAACGTTTCCCCCGGTGAACTCCAGATTACCGTTGTGTCGCTTTTGCCATGTTGACTCTCCCTTGGTCCACCACAGCGATTGAGTACTGAGTAGTGGAATCTGGAGAGGAGGTATCATCAGCGAAAAGTTTCGTCCGTTCACCACGTGAAATGATTTACCCAGGTACCGTAGTCCATGATTGCACCCCAATCCCTGATCCTCACACAATGAGGATAGGTAATGAGATTGCCAAAGCAGAAATAACCATAGCGCCTTTCTAAAGTCGGCGAAGACAGTCCGAGACATCATAACGAAATTGGTGTAACCGCTCTAGTCGCTGATATTTAATGATTAGCAAGTAGCAGGCATTAAATCAATGGAGTGAAACAGTGTATAAATAATAATGAAATCCTAGTGCTTTGTGCTACAATGAAATGCATTCAGCTACATTCGTTTATATTTAGATTGGCGCCATGTCGAAATGTTTCCTAAATAGCTCTTTCTATTCCATCTAAGATCTTTCTGAAGTATGAAGAACTGAAGCGAGAGTGACTAATTACAGAATTTTGATTGGCTGTACCAACGCAAGCATATGTGATTAGAATTAATGTTGCAACCCAGTCGATTTAAACGCATTCCGTCGCTGTGGAGGCGGGGCCTCAATAAAATGTCTGTTCCTTTAGTTATGATCATTAACGTCTAGGGTATTTCTATTATTAAATCTCACTGATATAACCACTTATCCATCGAACCCATTTCAAAAGTACGGTCTTGGTTTCTTAGAGTGTAAAGTGTCAGTCTGAATTTAGACAGTATGTCCTTATTCAATGAAAGAGAAAATAATCAAACAGAAACAAAGATGACTTATTTATCTTGATTGATATTTAAGTGGTCCTTGTTATAAGATCCCTCCCATGCTGAAACTAAAACTTTAGTTATCTTCGAGTTGAGTATTGTTCAGCTGTGATTTATAATCGACTGCGTTATTGCTATCTTTTATCTATGAAAATGAAAATGAAAATGATTAAATCATATTCTTATACTGTGACTTGACACAAATATAATGAAACATAATCAATGTAGAATGCTTATTCAGCTTGTTTGACATGTTTAGGCATCATACAATTTCTTACCAAATTATTCTGATAATTTTGTCACTTCTGTACAGATAAATATTAAAACAATAGAGACCAAATATGATATGAAATATATTTCTGTGGCTCGGCGATGGAATTCTCTATAAATAACGATAAATTATGTGCCACGGTATAATTTCCACTACACATGATACAGAGACCAAGGAAATTGTATTTGTATCCCATTCATCTTATAAAATGAATATGCGTAGAATATATTTCTAGGTATTACTAGTAGTTGTAGTACAACAGTATGAATAAACGGAATAGATACAGGATACGATATCATAATTGAAATATTACAAAGCAGAAATTATGATTGTAATATCTCACATTGCCAGATGGACGTAAGTTTTTAGATTGAATTCGATAAGAGCTTCGAGTTTTCTTTAAATCACGCACGATTCCCACACTGACCACACTTTTAGAAACAGACTTGCAAAATAGATTCCCCCTATCTCCAGAACCCTTAGAGGATTCTCACGCGGGACCTTGTAATAAGGTTCTTGAAGGAAGTAACCTCCGATTGTCATTGATATCATTGCGCTGCACAGAAAAAATAAGGAAGTGTAATTTCATTTTCGCTGTCATCCTGATAGAATGAATAAAAAACGACGAAATACTTAATGAATGTCGAGTTTGCCCCGAACCAAGGCACCAAGATATAAAAGTATTTGCCCTCAATTAAGTGCACATTGTTATCTATTCTATTTTTACACAAAAAGGTGTAAAGGTTTAAAGGCCAATCAATTAAAAAGTTAAATTTCAACGGCATTTGAAAGATAATACCAATTTAGAAATTCTCTTTAAAAAAAAGGGCTTGAAAATGTATTTTTGCTGGAAAATGACGACCGTTAGTTATCGAATCGAATTTAGCGAGCGTGCTCGTTTAATTAAATAGTCTGATTTTCAGACCCTTGTTAGGAATGTAAGAACGTTTTGTGCTGAGCAAAGATTCAATCAGTTTGACTTTGGCCATTAAAAGAAGAGGGTTATTGATGTAGACACATGTTCATGTACTCTTGACAGCTAATTTTATGTAAATTACATGTACCTTTAAAGTAAACACTTTTCCCCAACTGTTCGGGTTCTCAAAACAAACCTTTTTGTCATAATTAGAACTTTTACATTGCTTAAAGAGAGACATGAAAAATACCTGCAAAACCTTTAACTGGTCAAAGTTCTTAGGAGTAACATCGTTCTATTTAGAACCACTGCGCAATATTGAGAACCCTTTCAAAACAATTTTTTGTTGAGAGTGCAACCCCATTATATCCATTATCCATTATGATGTATCATATATAATAATTATGTTACTATCGATACTATCTTTCACATTGCCTATATATTATCACCTTCTTTAATGTCTGATGTCTATTAAATCCGTTGACTTGAGCCTTTCTGTAAGAAAACACGAATGATATAATGCTTACACCATGGGGCAATGGTCGATACTACCAGTACTGATATGAGATACGTTTCCATGGATACCGTTTTCCTGAGGATTCCTTCAGATTTTGATAAGGTATTAAGAGCAATTTCTGTCCCCTGAGTAGAGATATAGTTTTGGTGGATCACACTTTCTTTAGAGATGTCATCCTGATTTATTGACGTCAGATCAAGACTTGTAGAATTCACCATGATGACTTTACACAGTTGATCTTCTATTGAATTGTATAAATGTCTTGTATCCGCAACACGTACCGACAATATTGAACTTTCGTATTGTTAAGTTTTCGTAGTTCAAAATTTCCAATATTATGGACAAGGATATTTACTTCGCACTGTCGAGGAAGAATCAACTGAAAAACATGTATGCATGGGTGCATGTAGCCCTGCACTGTCTTTAATTATCTTGGCTACCATACGAATTTACATACAAAGCGTCTTCTCTTGGGGATTCATCATTAAGATTGCGAATGCTCGCACTGTTCCCGTAGATAGGGCCATCAACGAGGACATCTGGGTCTACATCATTTTCTGCAACACGATTTGTCTGATTCATTGCTATCCTCACATTTCTCCAGTCGTCATTCGTAGGAGCTCTATCACCTTGGTCATGCTGCTTTGTAACACCTCTGGATGCTGTAGAGGGATGGATTTTCCTGGTCTTTCGGCTCATGTCAGGTTTGGCATAAAGAGCCTCCACGTCTACCATCGGTTTGCCCGCTACATCTGCCAGAGCATCAGTTGGTTTCTCAGATGGTGGAGTCCCTTCACTGATACTATATGGACTCTTAAAATCGTTGTGGCCATTATATCGGAGGGTCTGTTGCATGGGTGTCGATGACGACGGCAGGTCTGCCATCTCAGTTTTCGGGGTGGCGTCATTAACATCATCCAAACAACAATAAGTGATCTCCAGAGATGGCTCATTTTCAACGACTGTACTGGAAGCGTTTGTCTTGCGGCTCCATTTATCATTGCGATGAGTGCCTTCCGATTTTCTTTGTCCAGTTATTCCAAGTGGTTTTGAAGAAGTAAACTTTGAATCACAAATGGTGATGTGATGTAAAGTAGAGGCATCCTCTTTCTCTACCAATGTGGAAGAGGCAGGAAGGTTTTGTTGACTGCGACAACCATAATTCAGGGAATCAAACTGTGGATCATTAACTGACCTATCTTCTACTGGCTGATTTGAGTCAGCCCCTTGGGGAAGAGAGTATTCATCAGGTCGAGGAGACTGTGACGAAATGGTCGCCATTTCCAACGTATCTGTGTTATCTACATCTTCTGCAGTCGTTAAACCCCTTTGAAGACTAACTGTCTTATCTCTTGTTCGAACTATGCCATATAATTTTGTAAAACAAATGCCAATAACCATTCCAAGGGCTGATGCTACTCCCGCAGTCAAGATGATCCAAAGTTTTGTTTTATCCTCGGCAATACATGTCTCCTTATGTGTTCCCTTAGTTGTTGCCATGTCGGTAAGTTGAGCACTAGGCCTAGTGGAAGTAAAAGTAGAAGTCATTGTAATAGCTGATATGATGACGGTCACGGTGAGGTTGTTGCATTCTAGACTTTCTGGTGTATGTGCTTGCCGTTGCTGATTGTTGCTATATTCCGCAAGAAACGAAACGTTGCTAAACCGGTAGTCCCATACATTTAATTTGTCCATGCTATGTAGGATTACATTTGAGTGATCATCCTCTTCACCGTAAAAGAAAACGATATGATGAATGTTAGACAAAGTATAATTTTCTGTAAATCCGAGAGGTATCAATTTTTTATCAACACTGTACCACCACGTAGGGGAAATATGCTCACTTGGGACGCAACGTTTAAGTATGAACTGCTCAGTTTGATCGTTCCGAATCGTGTGTTGCATCATGGATGGAAAATCACATGTCTTATTCACATTGAACTGTCTATGAAAAACTAGGCATTTGAAGGGCAATTCATTTCCAGCCAGTAAGTTTTCCATAGTCACATAAACGCTGAAGGTATTTGTTATTTCCTTGTAGACATAACCCAAATAGCTTATTCCAGTCTCCTCCCTTGATACTACACTTTCTCTATATACAATCTCTGCGTAGTCTCCTTCATAAACCTGGACCCAACGACAAGACATCTCTACCATACCTGTTGTATGTAAAAGAAGAGCATTGCAAGTAGGGTCCGTGTTATAAATTCTTAAAATCAAATCAAACGCTTTACAAACTGATCCAAACCCGTCGTAAAAGTTAATGGTGTGAGTTCCTGAATCATTTTTTTTTTCGGATTGTATAGACATTTCAAAAGTGTTTTCTTCGTATCCTTCAACCAACCTATGACGTTCGTTTCTCACATTGCTTATAAAACCATGACTGGAACTGTTGTATATCCCAATTAAAACAGTCCGATCCTTTATCCACCAGAGTTTTTGCGTATTTAGCAATGACTGTGCGACACGAAATGTTACGGAAACGCTTTGTTCGTTGATTCCGTAGACAATTTGATATTGGTCATTCACACAAACCTCCGTAGAAATAGACTGCTGATAGACAACTTGCAGAATGAAAATAAGTAGCAATGGTTTCATGGTGAAGATAAAATCCTGTTTCGACATCATGCTAGATGTTTAGGCATGTGTACTTTAAAGGCTATGAACTCAGATGTAAAGTCACAACAACTCAAGACAATCCTGAAAGTATAGAGAAGAGATACTCGTCATGATGTATGAAGACGTCCATATAGTACCCATATATGTGCTGGAAGTTACCTTTTATAAGAGCTTGAAACTGTTTTCACCAACCTATAACAAATCGCCCAATCACAGCTTGACAAGTAGCCGCTCTTAGTATAGGAGAGGCGTGAAGCGCTACCACTTCACGTCTTTTAATATCATAAAATCCTTTGTCTTACTTTCTTTTCATATTAAACATACATACAGATTAGCTATGGTTTCAGTTGAGGAAATCAATATGTCAAATTTTGATCTTTAATCGGCAATTAGGCCAAATGCCAAGTCTTAGCTTCATTAACCAGTCAGTCATAAGTAACCATTTTTCTTTATTGTATAAATATCATTGAAAGATCATTTGCTTAAAAACAAAACAAAATAAGTTTTCAAATGACCCAGTTGAGGAAATCAATGTGTCTGGTTCTACGGGTAATTGGTCAATTGTGCGATTCGTTATATAACATTGACAGGACGATCCTGCATCTTTTCTATCAGCCTATCATTCAAAGTGTTCTTCTATTCAATCTCATTTGTTTTTATGGAAATCTCACACGAGCAGACAAAACTAAACTCGAACGTCCTATGAAAAATTGCTCAACGTCTTATCAGCATTGAATTACCACCCCTATCATTTTTTTTTAAAGATCGCTTATTGACTAAATAACTTCTATTATGAAAGACCCATCACATTCACTATTTTTTTTGTTTTACTTTTAACCGCTCAGGAATCCGCCTGCGTGTACCAATTACCCGTAGAGCCAGATACAGAAATTCTTTTATTCTAAATTCTATGCACGTCTATAATGCACGAATAACACGAAGTTCTCAGCTTCTAGTGATAATAGCGATTATGATTATTTGTTAATTTTTTCTCTACCCACCCAGTAAAATAAATTTGTAGGGATTGGGTTGGAAAGTTTTCCACCTTATCTCCTTTGTGGGTCAAAAACATCCGTTGTTTAGCTCTGCTGCTGTTTTTTTTCAACATTACTATGGCGATGTATTTTCTGTCATGCATTATAATCTGATTAGAAATTATGCCATCTCTCCTTCTCTATCTCTCCCCTTTCCCTTTGGACCCTTACCAACTCTCCCTATATTTCTCTCTTTTATCAGTCCTTCGAGCTTGAGCTCTCTTTTCCTTTCTCTTTCTGCTCGTATTTCGATTGTGATGCTGCTCCTATTCTACTTTCATATTCACATTTATATTCATACCTGAATTTATTTATGATGTGATTCAGAATTGTATTCAAAATTCTTGCTATGTATAACTCATATAACTGTCTTGTCATGTTTTGTGCTGAAAGCCGGAGGACCGTACCTGCAGGCGCGCAGCCACGGGGGGGGGGGGGGGGCAAGGGGGGGGGGGCACGTGCCCCCCTAATATTTCCAGGATCGGTTGAAATTTTGTAGACCCCTTTTTTTGACCTCGATCGATTACATGTATGTGCCCCCCCCAAACATCAAATTCTGGCTACGCGCCTGCGTACCTGCTCATAGACTTTTGACGCCCTTCTGGCTTTCAGCACACGATACCATGTTTTTGTCTTATGTTTTATGTATTACATGTTACACCAATGGAAAACAAATTTCTGTATTATATTATGGACAATAAAATCTTGAATCTTGAATCTTGAATCTTGTCTTGATTTCTTTGATGTAGAAGAAGTTTGGTTCCAGTTGCAATACTCTTTAAGTGTCGGGTTTAGATCTTCCACGGTTATCATTAAAGTTTTGTGCCTTTCATATTCTGTAACTTTGTATCGCGTATTTTCGCTTTACTACACTAGTAACCAATATATTAATTGAGTTCAAAAAAGAAAAGAAAAAAAAAGCCCCATATACGCATATAAAGGAACATAAAGATTGTGATAATCATTTAATAAGAATACGGCTGGATTGTGGACTCGTTTACCTAGATCTCCACCCGATCCCGACCGACTTCTGACCGCGAACTATCGTTTTGTAATTCTTTGTTTCATCTGTTGTCGGTTTGGTATCGGTCTCGTTAGTGTGACTGAGGTTTTAGACACACCCCTTATCTGTCAATCATTCAATACATGTAAAAACCCTTTTTTCTTCAAGTTACACTGTCAACCTATCAAGATATGCTGAAATGTGGAAACTTATCATCATAATTCATTATCATCATGATCATGATTATCAAGCAAGGCTCATAAAACTGCGAAATTGAGGGGCGTTAGTGAAAAGAAAATCAGAAACAGAAACAAATCAAGAAAGTAGACAAAGTTCAAGTATAATGACTTGGAATTTGCTCTTGTAATCTTCCTAACCACTCCAAGATTATTTTGGTATTTATGTATTTATTAAATATGAAGTTTATTGCATTGCCTAAAAAGTGAGCTTCTTTTATTTATTTATTTATTTCCTCTCATAGGGT
Organism: Strongylocentrotus droebachiensis; assembly: GCA_035222895.1. NCBI lineage: Eukaryota > Metazoa > Echinodermata > Echinoidea > Camarodonta > Strongylocentrotidae > Strongylocentrotus > Strongylocentrotus droebachiensis. The sequence goes on from JAVYIG010001811.1 coordinate 109,036, forward strand.
GGATGGCCCTTTTAGCACAGCTGATTTGCATACATTGGTTTTAATTTTCCAAATATTCTTGAATGATAGATAATCGTATTTAGCTTAACCCTAATAAGGCCGGGCTATTTGAAGTCTTACTACGGCCGGGGGGGGGGGGCATTATGGCCCCCCCCTAAGATCTCGGCCGTGAAACGGCCGATCTCCGCGAAAATTTGCACGCATGTCAAGTGAAGTGTATAGAACAATATGATAATTTCAATTTTTTGAAAAAAATCCCTCATTTGCATATTTATGGTAATTTATGCAAATAACGTCATAAAATCACATTTTTACCCATAAATCCTATATTATTCATATTTAAGCATTCTTTTCACTACATATATTCATTAGACCATTTGGAACAATAATACGACAAAAAAAATTGGAAGAGCCAGCTTATTCCTTATGTTATCTCTTGTTTTGATAATTTCTTATGTATTTCACTGTTTTTTTAACTTATTTATGTTATTGTTTTTTTTTTTTTTTTTTATTTCTTCCTACAATTCAACTATTTTGACTCCCAAAACAACCACCTAAACTTTAAACAAGACCCAATAACCAATGTTTGATCTATTTTTAGGAAAAATGACATTTCCATATGTTTTGTACACAAATCACAAAAATGAGCGATTTTCGGGCTGACATGCAAAGACAAAAGGTCACGTGACCTTGTAACTATACGTCCGATTTTTTTGATTTTTTTTTTAAAGATGCGCAAGACTCTAAAGAAAAAAGTCAGCGAGCGGCGAGGCGCCATCCATATGCGTTCTCGAACAATCAGAAAAATCGTGGAGGGGGGGGGGGGGGGGGCCATAATGGCCCCCCCGGCCTTATTAGGGTTAAGAATTCAAGGAATGTAGGATTTTTTCTCCGAAGTAATCTCGTTTCGTATATATGATTTATGGTATGCCATACCGAAAACACCCGTTATACAAAAACATGTTTTGTTTAATATGTGAGGCTTAAGTGTAAAATCTACTGCCAGCCCATTTTTTAGTACTTTTTCCACAATCCAATCCTTTAAAAGAATATATCCGTGAATCTCAGTCTTTTGTTGCAATTACAAACGATCTTTTAATTTTTTTTTTTACTAGCTGTTCTTTTAGGTTCTCATATCTCTGTTTTTAATTACATTTTTTTTAGGATTATGTTTATTTGACTTCTTTTGAATATATTTCTATACATGTGATTATTATTTATGATATTCATAGAAACACATTGAAAAAACAATGGAATTAAGGACATTCTACTGAAATGTGACATCTACCAAATGTATAAATTCCTGATTTACCATATTCAAGTTTTAACATTAGAATATTCTTATGGAATTCAAAACAAACAAAAAACAAAGAAATTAACAAATAACCGTTGGCATTCCCCATCCTGTCCATATATGTTTTTCTCTATTGACCGATACATGCTACGGCGAGAAACTGCCCTCCTCCTGTTCGACTACTGATCCATCTGTGAACATGGACTGATGGATGCGTTGAATAATCAAATTAAGTGTTTTATATTGGCATAAATTCACGTACTTTACCTTGTATCTTCCCTTTTTAAATGTTTTGTAGGCCCCATGTATTCAAGACTTTGATTTTTTCTTTATTTAGAGAATAGGTAAAGACTGAAATATATAATTGAAACGTTATTTTTTTTAGAAAAACGTTTATCAACTTTATCAACTTTGACCAGTCCCTTCATCAATCGTCATGCGTACTTTATATGAAAACATTAGGCCCCATCTATGAAATTAATTCGTTTTAATGACAGTAATATCATTACAGAGTCATGAATGTTGATAAAAACTGAAATTCAATATGTACCTCCCCGCTTCTCCACTTTCTTTCACTCTTTCTCTCGACTTGTTATAATTGAACACCAGATGAGGCCTTATTATTTTCTATCTCATGACGCAAAAAACAGTGAAATACAAATACGCATAGTTAAGAACTAAATAATTTAAATATATCGAACATATCAAATTGCGATTCATTTTTATTTGGCATTATATTTACAAAAGCAATAATACATACATATATGCAATTCAGGTAGAACCTACCACCTTTATATCCAATTGACTGGTTTAGGGTGATGAATGCATCAGCAGATACACTAAACTTGCACTAAAGGCTCTTACTACGTCCGACACTCAGTTGTCACTTTTGCACTAGACAATCGTCTATTCACAGAGCTTAGCCATTAATGTATAGATACAAACATCATGTAATGAAACAAAAACACGTCGTTTATTATTATCACCATGAGAACAATTAAATGACTTTCACTATGACTATAAATGAGGAAACAACCAAACAAATCTCATCAGGAAACCGGGAGTGTTTTTAAAGTTAATTTATGAGTAATTGTGTGTTGTTTACCCATTTATTTTTTCCATAGACACTTTCTTGTTATCCTTGGCCTTGCTGATGCTAAATACATTAACTCCCTCAGACACAGCATACGTAACTTTCGTGTATAATTCTTTTTCCCTTTATTTTAATAGTAGGACGCGCTATATTCCTTAACCTTAGCCTAGTTGTGAACTAACTACACGTAAAACATATGTAATGAGATGACATCCAGCATAGTAAAGTGAACGATTATAGGCCCTGATCAATAGCGGCTTGTATTATGATACATGACTATGATGGGAAGGTAGCGCTTCAATTTTGAGAGATTCTTGAACATTGTTTTCGTTTACTTTAGACAGTCATTATTTATAACCATGATAATGGTTACAGCTAAAGTATACGAAATATCACTAAATTGTGCAGATAGTGATAATTTCAAAGTATTGTTACACACGCTCATACATACATTTTCACACTCAGAAAAACACACACACACATTCGCAAACCCACACCCACATTTGGGTGTGTTTTGTAGGGTAACCTGGCTTAGCACACACTACACCTGAAAAGCATAACATAACAATCGAATGAAAGCCTACTGAAGTATAGATTTATTATTTTGCCTCGTGTTCTTATATTACTTGTACACAGTGAGAACCTTGTAACACTTAAAAAGAGAAAGATATTTTGCTAGGTTTTGCTGATTTTGTTCACCTAAACGTTTAAGAGTAAATAAGTAATATTATGTAACACAATTTCCCACTTACATTGAAAACACAACAAAAGCATAACTGTACTTAAATTTCAAACTATTTCGCTATCACTTAGACCGCTTATCTTCATGTCAATACTCAATACCTAGTTCAAGCAAATCTGTACTTAAAAGCTTCTCGAAGAGTAATATTGTCTACAGTGAAAATATTTATAAGTCATGTATTTTTTACTGGACATTGAAACTTCAGGAAAATAAATATGCGGGTGCGTTAATATACAGCTCTGCACCATCCGTCAATTCGTCAGTGGGATTAGCAATCATGTTACCATATAGGAGTCAATATGAGTCAGGGTCAAAGATTCTGAGACCTTTTCTAGAACGAAAGTGTTGCGACCGGGGTTGATTGATAAATAAACGATACTTGTAATAAGAACTCTAGCGTGCTGGAACCTAAAATTCATATTTATCCAAGGATGATTATTGATACAAAAAAAAAGTGATTATTCAGTTGTGGTTCATAATCAAATGTGTTATTGCTATCTTTTATCTATCAAAATACAAAATTATTCACCCTCCTTTATTTGCCCACACTGTGAAAAAAATGGGCAATATTATTGCCCAACGTTGTGCCATAGTCAACCCAACCATCTATTGGGCAATATTTTTCCCAATGGCCCAACAGCTGGTCAAGATTTTCCCAACAAGTGGGCTACCGTAGTCGGGCAGTTGAAAGGTCATATCTTTGCTCAAATTTTGGTCAAAATACGAAACAATAATGCACGTGTGAAGTAGGGTGCTTACGTTTACCAATACCACTGGGCAAAATATTGCCCAATAGATGGTTGGGTTGACTATGGCACAACGTTGGGCAATAATATTGCCCATTTTTTTCACAGTGCATGGTTATCAATTATATTTTCTCCCAAAAAAATAAACACCTTTCCCCGAATGTTCGGGTTCTTAAAAGATTTGTTTTGGTCAATATTACAACTTTTGCATGATACCTACAAAAACCTTCAACTGTTAAAATTTCTTAGGAGTAGTATCGTTCTCTCTAGAACGACTGCACAATAAACAAAAATCCCTTTCAAAGACATTTTTCTATGAGTGCAACCCCTTACTATCCATATCCATATCATGATCATATACACTGCACATATGATACTATATTTACTATCTTTTGTATTGCCTACATTTATTATCACCTTCTTCCACGGCTGATGTCTACCTTATCCGTAAGCTTATCCCCTTCTGTAAGAAAACACGAATGCTATGATGCTTACACCATGTGCTATGGTCGATACTACCAGTACTGATATTAGATATGTTTCCATGGATACCCTTTTATAGGTTCTTTCAGAATTGCATGAGGTATTAGACGCGATTTCCAAATTAGTGGAGGTAGAAGTAGAAGTCATTGTAATAGCTGATACGATGACGGTCACAGTGAGGTTATTGCATTCCAGACTTTCTGGTGAATGTTGCTGATCGTTGCTAGATTCCGCAAGAAACGAAACGATGCTAAACCGGTAGTCCAAATAATTTAGTTTATCCATGTCATGCAAGATCACATTTGAGTGATCATCCTCCTCTCCGTAAAAGAAAATGATATGAAAAATGTTGGTCAATGTATAATTTTTTGTAAATTCGAGGGGTATCAACTCATCATCAACACTGTACCACCACGTAGGGGAAATTTGCTCACTTGAGATGCAACGTTCAAATACCAACTGCTCGGTTTGTTTGTACCAAATCATGTATTGCATCATGGATGGAAAATCACACGTTTTATTTGCATTCAACTGTCTGTAAAAAACTAAACATTTGAAAGAAAATTCATTTCCAGCAAGTAAGTTTTCCATTGTCAAATAGACGCTGAAGGTATTTGCTATTTTCTTGTAGACATAACCCAAATAGCTTATTCCAGTCTCCTCCCTTGATACTACATTTTCTCTAGATACAATCTCTGCGTAGTCTCCTTTGTAAACTTGTATCCAGCGACAAGACAACTCTACCTTACCCGCTGTATGGTATAGAAGAGCATTGCAAGTGGGGTCGGTGTTATAAATTTTTAAAAGCAAATCAAACGCTGTACAAACTAATCGAAGCCCGTCAAAAATGACAATGGTGTGAATGCCTGTATCGGTTTCTTGTGCGAATTCAATAGACATTTCAAATGTGTTGTCTTCGAATCCTTCAATCAACGTATGACGTTCGTTAGTCACATTGCTTATAGAACCATAACTGGAACTGTGGTATATTCCAATCACAGTACTCCCATCTTTTGTCCACCGAAGATTTTGAGTATTTTGCAATGACTGAGCAACACTAAATGTAACGGAAACACATTGGTCGTTAACTCCGCTGAAAGTTATATATTGGTGATTCACACAAACGTCCGCCGCAAAGGACTGCTGAAAGGAAAATTGCAGAAAGAAAAGAAGAAGAAATGGTTTCATGGTGAGGATCAGATCCTTATTCGACAACATTCTAAATATTTAGTTTGTGAACTAGGCTTGCAAAGACTAGGAACTCCGATGTGAATCTACGCCAACTCACGCCAATCCTGAAGATATAGAGCTGAGATTCTCATGGTATATGAAGACGTCCAAATAAAACAAATTTATATTTTGTAAGAGGCTCAGAGAGCCTGACGCTGTTTCCACCAACCTATAAGAAATCGTCCAATCACAGCTTGACAATCAAATTACAAGTGACGACTTTTATTTAAGTGATCAAATTGTAATTGAACATTATCTGTTACGGGCGTACACAGAAGCAAAACACCCATTTAAATAAGTTTTGAAATGAAACTCAATATATTAATTTCTTTATTAATGGTGTATAGATGTGGAATATCCTTTGCTTTCAATTGTAATACTCATAAGTGACATGTTGATATCAGAGACATGCCATCAGGTTACTAGGTCTAATGTAGAATGTATCTGGTATCAGATCAACAATACAAATAAACGCTGTGAAAAATCCACCATAATCATCATCATCATCATTATTAGAATCATACAAGTCGTATATTTAAAACTCAATCATTTTTACCCAAGCTAGAGAGAGCAAAATAATTATACACGAAATTTACTCAAAAATTAGGTTTCACTTTAAGCCAGAGGCAGAAATGAAATCGGACCCGTCACGTGGAATTTTTAACACATTATAACCTAATGCATAAGCTATTTAATAGGGTAGGGTGGACTTGAGATGTCAATCCTTTTTTGTAATATGGTTGAAGTGCACCCTATCATATTTCATATTTTACCCTTTAATAACTGCGATTGGAATGTTCAGTAGTGTTAATAATAGAGCAGCAAATTGGGAGCGATACTAGGTGAAACTTATAACTTAAAAACAGTGGAATACAAATACGCATAACTAAGAACCAAATAATTCAAATACATTGAATAATTATATCAAATTGCGATTCATTTTTATTTGACATTATTTTACGAAAACAATGTATTAATACATATATGCAATTTCAGGTTGAACCTAACAACTTTATTTCCAATTGACTGGGTTTTTGATGATGAATGCATCATCAGATTACTCTAAAGACTCTGAATACCTCCGAAACTCAGTTGTCACGTTCGCAAGACAAACGCCGATTCATAGAGCTTCCCCATTTATACAAAAATACAAAGGTCTTGTAATGAAACCAAAAGTTACATTATTTATTACCCTCTCCTTCGGGAACTTGTTAAGATTCTATGAGTACTTCCCGAGACTATACACAAAATTAATATTATTTTTTTGGGTGGAAATTGAGACAAGTCGTTTGTCATTATAACCATGATAACAATTAAATGACTTTCACCATGACTATAAATTTGAAAAGAAATAATCTCATCACGAATACCAGGAGTTTTTAAAGGTTATTTATTGGTAATTGTGTGTTGTTAATTGACCCATTTATCTTACCATGGACACTTTCTTTTTGTCCTTGGTCATGTTGATGCCGAATACATTGACTCCTGAACCTGAACTATACACATGTGCAGCATAGGTGATAAAGTTGACAACCAGTATAGTAAGGTTTTATGAATATGGGCCCTGTCGTCTGTCCGCCCTGATCAATAGCGGCTTGTATTGTCATACATGACTATGATGGGAAAGTAGCGCTTGAGAGATTCTTGTACATTATTCTCGTTTACTTACGACAGTCATTATTTATAACCATGATAATTGTTACAGCTATTATGAAATATGACTAAAATTGTGCAGATAGTGATAATATTTCAAAGTATTGTTACAAACGCTCACGCACACATTTTCACACAAACACATACGCACATATTTGGGTGTCTTTTGTAGGGGGAGATGTCTAACACACACACTACACTTGAAAAGCATAATACAACAATCGAATAAAAGCTTTCATAATGAAGCAATTAATATCTTAATGAAGTTAATACAGTGATATAAAGATATTTCTCATTTATATTTTCTAGTGCATTTATATTTTCTGTTCACAGTTAAAACCTTGTACAATTAAAAAAATATTATCCAGGGTTTGGTGATTTTGTTCAGCTAAACGTTTAAGAGTAAATAACAAATAGTATGTAACAAAGTTTACCACTTACACTAAAAGCACATCACAGGCATAACTATATTTACATTTCAAACTATTTTGCTATCGTTTGGACCGTTTGTCTTTATGTTAAACTTAATACTCAATAGGTAGTTTAAGCAAAACTGTACATAAAAGCTACTCGAAGTGTCATTTTATTTCTACAGAGAAAATGTTTAAAAGTCATGTATTTTTACTGGACAGTTGACGTTAAAGAAGACACACAGAATGATAAAAGGTAGATGAGTCCTTCATGAAAAAGAATGAGCTGGTGCGTTAACATACAGTTCTCCACCATCCGTCAATTCATCAGTGGGATTAGCAATCATGTTACCAAAGAAGTCTGTATGGTTCAGGACTAGGTGTTTTAAGCCATGGTCTATAACGGAAGTGTCTTGGCCGGAGTTGCGACGGAGGTAGCTAACGGGTTTGGTACCTGGAAGCCTGGGGTCGTCATAATCAGACTCCAAAGAGGTTATTTTGTTGGTCTTTCGGCTCATGTCCGGTTTTGCGTACAATGCATCTACATCTGTGTCTACTCCTAGAACTCTCGCCATGCTCACCATCGATGCATTTTCTTGTGAACCGCCTGATTTGAACGAAGAAAGAGACGTCGTTGATGCTCCCATATCGAAGTGATCATTGTAAGATGAATGGGGATTTGGGAAAGACGATGCATGTGAAGGCCGGCGTTCCTTCGAGGTATCTTTAGAGGTGCCTTTGACATCGTCAACTGAACAATACGCAGTGTCCATGTATAGCCCACTAGCAAGATCATGTCTTATATGCTTATCAGGGTTTGTGTCAAAACCATTGGTGGTGCGTCCGATGGCACCTTTATGATTTTCCCGATTCAGAGTGTAATTAGTAGGGCGATGGGCAAAACAACTGCTCTCAGGCTCTCCATGCTGGCGCTGCAAATGTAGGCTTGGAGGTCCATCCTGTTTGTTTGAAATGGGAGCCTTTCTGACTTGGTTTTGTTTGTGTCTTCCATCACCTATTGAACCCTGTAGAACAGTAGCTCCTCGAAGGTCAGAATCCCGACAGCTTTGAAGGTCTTGTAACTGTAAGTTCCCCATGTCCTCAGAGTGTGTACCAGTATCACCTATTGCCACCGTAGAATCAGTTTGTATCACATTATTTATCTCTTTTCCAAAGTGGTGTCGATATTTTCTTGAAAAATTGTAGTAACAGCTGACAGAGCCAGTGGCAAGGCAAGATATTATAGAAAGCACTAACATTACCCAAACCCAGATCGGGACTTTATTTGCGAATGTATTCACCTTGGCAGCTCTTGACGTCACAGTAAATTCTATGGTTTCAGTGTTAGTATCCATCGTGTTCAATTCTGGATTTTCATCCGGATGTTGTACGTTCTTCTTAATGTTTGTAACCTCAAAAATGACGTTCTCACACTTTAAATTTTCATCAGAATTGTTACTTCCTTCAGTTCGGCCTAATGCTGACATAGAAATGTTGTAGTGTTTACCTTCAACAAGATTAACATTTCTAATGCTATGCAAAACCACTGTGTTATTTCCACTCTGTAAACCGCAGAAGAAAGAGAAGGGTCCCGCATGGATAAGATATAACTTGTCAGTAAGAATGAGTGGAATTAAATTGCTACCATTATTGTACCAAAACTTGATGGCATCGGCTTCTTCCGTGGTGCAACATTCAAACTCAGAACGCAGAGTTTGGCTTCGTATTGAAAGAAATGTACACGACTTATTGACAGATCTTTTGCTATTAGAAATAAGACACATGCTCGGCACAACTCGGTCATCATGTACGTTTTCAAGAGGAAGGTAAACGCTGAATTTGTTGGCTGTATTAAAATCGCCATTAATTTTCATCTCCGTCGTCTCATACGCATACACAACCTGATTTCCTGCCAACAGTTGTACTTGATCCCCTAAGTTGACCTGCACCCACTCACAAGACATCTGTACTCTTCGAATTTCTTGGTCGAAGAGGGTTGAACAGATTGGGGCTGTCTCTTCAATGGTTAAATTGAAAACTGCAATGGCGCAAAGCGATTGTGTCCCATGATGAATTTTAACGACGTGCTTTCCTGAATCACTCAGTTCAGTAAAAGCAATAATCAAGTCGATAACATTCTTTCCCGACTCTTTTGTCAACTTATAGCGTTCTCGATTAGCAGATGTATTGTCGATATTGTCCAATAGCCGATTATCCAGTGTTATCCATTTTGCCCATACTAATGATTGAACCTCGGTCAATGGATCATTTAGAGCAAATCTCACTGAAAAATTTCGTCCGTTGACTGCTTCTAATGCTACTTCTTGCTTGTCGCCACACCAGAATAAATCACTCTCACAAAATGTCATTTGAAAGACAGCTAACAAAATGATAACAATTATTGGAGAGATTTTACATTTCCGCGCGAAATGATTTCGAGGCATGGTAGAGGAAACCACAAAAACTTAGCTTGATATACTGTAGAAACGCTGGTCTTAGCACCAAGTCTTTGGCACAGTTATCAAAAGAGGTTCACGATTACACTGAAGTGGAGTGTGGAAATTAAGAAAATGAACCGTGTATGCTTATCTTCTAAGGTATTTGAACGAATGGAAAAGAAGGATAAAAAAAAAAAAATATGTATCGATGCCATTGATGTGCTTGATACGTGATATAATCAGGAAGGCAATTGGCTGAAAGGAATTGGAGGCTCTGCTTTGGTATATAATGACTCTCGTTTATAATAGGGCGGAGCCAGTGAAATTGATGACTATTTGCTTGTGAGAGTGCTTACATCCTTTCAGGTAATATGGTGATTTCATTACCTGCCCATCTTTTGTTTAGAAACTAACATAGACCAACAATAATTTAAAACAAAAGGAGGTGGTTTTGTGATGGGCGGAGTTTATGAATCTACATAAAGGTCATCTGCTTGTCTTTCTTTGACAATTGACGAAGACAAACTTGGCATCCTCGTCTATATCATTTCGTCTTATCTTTGAAATGAATAAAGACACAGGAAATGAAACTAAAAGTTAATGATTAATTTGACAAGCACTCATAAATAATTTCTCGAGTGTTCTCATCTCATGTAAACAAAAATTTACCTCGTGAGGAAAAATGAATTGTCTTCTCAACGACGGAAGAAAAATATTTACGATGACTTCCCTGAGAAATATCTTAAATAAGACTTGCATTTGATTTATTTGAATATTCAATGAATTAGAAAATGGTTATAGCTTTCAAAAAACCTTCATAGCTCCTAGCTATTTAGCCGATACACCACGGTGCGATTAATGTTACGCAAATCTGTGAAATAATTAGGAATTTGCAATCTGATTAACGCAGCGAGATAGAATTATCGTATCCAAGATTCCTAAATGATAATCATTGATTATAATGAATAAAATCTTAAGCAATAGTATCGTATGTCTTTATATCTCACACGTTACAATATATCATTAGCTTCATACACCATTGACGCTGAAGACCATAACATGCATCTAAACGAAGACATAAATTATAATTATCTTTGTTTTCCTTCATATAATTACTCTTGTTATAATCATAACATAAACAGTGTATTGCGTATCCATTATGTATCTAATAAAGAATCAATTTGCGAAGAAGAGACTATTAAAAAAAAAACATTATGTTGACTCAAATCGTAAAACCAGACGTCTTGAATGTTCTCTTAAAACGAGCTGTTGCTGTAAATTTGATCACTATTAAGGAGAATTGGGTCATCTAAGCTTCCAGTTGGAAGGAGAATGTCTGGGCACAGTTCCTTTTCTACATGGCCGTCACCCGAACCAGTGACCCTTACCCGATCAGAAAAACATTTGTCTTATTCAGGGACTGATTCAAGAGACTGATTTGGGACGCCGACTAGCTTCTTGGTCTTCCGGTTCAGGTCAGGTTTGGCGTACAATATTTCCACATCTGATGTCGGCCCTGTAACATTGTTCATTGATGAGTTATCTTTTTTGATCTTCGTCTTAGCGCATGGAAAATGTGTATTCTCGGCACTAGTTTCCTCTTCAAGTGCAGTGCCCTGATAACCGGATGTTTGGACGATCCATGTCGCTGCGTTTACTGCCTCTGGTACAATGTTCCTATTTGCAGGAACGTCATGGGTGTCATTGACGTCACTTACAGAACAGTATGTGGCATCGAGACTTTGCGCAACAGCCCCGGAAATATTTGCCATTGTATTTCCTTTCCCGGTCCCGCTTCCCGTTTCTTCCCCACACGTTTCCTTTACATCATCTTCACCTCCTCGTTGTCCAGGATGATGAGCTATGTGGACCTCATCCTTATATATACATGTATGTTGAAACCGGGGACAAAAGTAACACTTTGCAAAGCTAGGTAACGGAGGCTCCATGCATCCCTATATTAGGAACACGCTCTACACAGACCATACACATTTCGTTGCCCCACATCTGTCCTAAGGGTATTTATAGGCAGGTCCATGGGCAGGTCAATACATCGAGGAACTTTTTACAGCCAAAAACATCGGAAGTAAAATCTTGAATTACCTTTAAGAAAAAATCTAGACCAATAAGAGCTTGATTTTGATTTTGTATTTAGGTCCAAAAAAACCCCAAGATGTTAGGCCTGTATTTGGCGAAAGTTTCATGGAGGAATTCTAATGCTAAGAAGAAAAAAAATATAAACAAAAATGGCCGCCCTCCTCGGGGGCAAATGTAACAACGTAAGAACTAGTATAATTTTCCCCACTTAACTAGGAAAATATATAGGCAATGAGTCAAGCCTTTTTCATAGTTTTTATTAAAAATATTCTATTGGGTTCTATAATATTGTTGAAAATCTGTCCAGCTATCGTCACCTTTAATAAACAAAGAGCAATATACATGTATATATGTATTTCTGAGGGATATTATTTGTTGATGCAATTGTATGTGATTACAATTGCCCCATGGGTGTGTTTTAATTGCCCCGTGTCAGTGGCGTACGCAGGATTTTTTTCAAGGGGGGGGGGGGGGGGGGGGTTAACATTTTGAAATCTGGCCAAAAAAATTCGCGACGAGCCGCTGAATAAGCGGGGGGGGGGGGGGGGGGGTGGGGGAGGGGGGGGGGGGGGTGCGAGGTAAGAGGACTTTTTTTGGGGGGGGTCCCGAAATTTGAAAATTTGACCGATCGACATTTCGTTCCGTTGGGGGTCATCTTTTTTAGGTCATCCTTTTTAGGTCATCATTAGGTGATTGAGAGAGTAAAGAGAGATTGGGAGGGTAAGAAATATATATATATATATATATAGAGAGAGAGAGAGTGGGGGGGGGGGGGGGAGAAAAGTGAGATATGTACAGTATATTAAAAAAAGAGTAAAATAGAGTATTTGTGTGGACATACAAAGAAAATATTATAATTATAATTATGATGATAATACCACTAGAAAAATAGTAACGATAACAATAATGACAATGATACTATAATGCAACGGTGAAGAAAAAATACTATAATAAGCCCTCAAACAGCTTCCTGAAAAACAGTCAACTACAATGACAAATTATTAACAGAGTAGAGAGATAAAGATAAATAGATTTTCTCTCTACTTGGATTAAATCCCCATCGCGCAATCAATTTTTTTCTTCCATTTAGATATCTCTCTCTCTCTCTCTTGCTCTAACTTTCATCCACTCCAGTGCCCTTTTATCTTACTCCCTCTTGCTGTCATTATGTTTCACTCTCACCTTATTTTGTTTACCTTTCCTCTCATTTTCACAGCCTTTCTACTTCTCATGTCTATTTTTTCACTTTGTTTCGCCCTTCTATATTTCCATAACTCTATTTCATTATCTCTTTTTTTCGGACACCTTTTTTTGCTTTCTGGCGTCCTCCCCTATTTCTCTCTTGCATAGTTTTTCTCCTTCTTATCTTTATCATGCCCTTTCAAGCCTCATTTCCCTTTAAAATGTTCCCTTCTCCTCGTAGCCGTCTTATTTCATCTATCATGTCTTCCTCTTTCTGACGTTTCACTACCTAGTCTCACGAATCAGTATACGATACGGGTTACTAGAAAGTGATGAGGTTTATACACGAATATAAAGTACAGTAATTATCTGATGAATACTGAGATAAGTGGTGTAGAAAGCAATCGATGTAAACAAGACACAATTAAACGATTGTTGCAGCTGGTCGAATCATCCTACCAATGCCCTTATAACCATTATAACTATTTACACGATTACACGGTTACACGTTTGTTGCATCTGGTCGAATCATTTCACCAATGCACTTAGCTATTTACACGATTACACGATTCAGAACGACATTCTTCAATCGTGTAATTTTACACGATTACACAGTTACACGATTGTTACATCTGGTCGAATCATCCCACCAACGCACTTAATTATTTACACGATTACACGATTCAGAGCGACATTTTCAAGCGTGTAAATCTACACGATTACACAGTTACACGATTCAGGTGAATCGTGTAAACCGTGTAATCCGAAAAATATATCGTGTAATCGTGTTGCGGAGATTTTCGGCGTGTACTGTACATCCACGTCGTAGAGGGAGCTCTGACAGACTGTCCTTACGTTCTGGGTTATATATCCGTTGCCTACGTGGAGGAGATGTGTGAACTTGGATACCGCCGTGCTCAGGATCTATCCCAATTGCCGAAATATGAGATGATAAGGTCGCCGCGTCAACTGACTCTCCATCATCTACCGATATAATCGTGTTCATGCTGATTCCATGTGATCGCTCTCTTGTTACTCGATATTGATGGTTGATTAAAAATCGTTTGTAACATTTGCTAATGCAGATTCCAAAGCAGATAACTATGCTGAACAGCAATGCAATTGCTGATGTCACCCACAAATAGATTAGGGGTTGTTTTGTTTCCCCGCCAACGTCCGTAGCAGTCGTACTCATCTCTTCACTCACGACACAATTTGACGAGGAGTCATTATCTTATGATTTCAAAAATGCAGAAGGAGCTTGTGTTGTAGTTGAAGTAGAAAATGGAAGGGCAACAACTGAACCATTAACAGTGATCGTTAGACGACTTGCGTTGTCTGTGGAATCGTTTCCTTGGCCCGGGATTTCATGATGTTCAGCTGAAATTGAAATGTTGTAGCTTTTTTCTTGAAAATGTAAAATTATCATGCGATGGAGTTTAATCAAAGAGTGAGAAAAATCTTCCACACAAAGAAAAACTACGAGCTCGCCTTCAGTTATTGTGTACGATTTCATGGCACTGATTGGTGACAGACTGGTGTCAGCGTTGTCCCACCATGAAAGAAGAATGCTCCCGTTCTTAACGCGACAATCAAATATTAACACGTCATCTTGGTGGTATTGAATGGTGTGATGTTCAATTGGAGGAAAAGTGCACACCTTGTGCACATTCATCCTTTCATTAGATATTACACACTTGCTTGGCACTCCCTTGTTACGTATCACGTCTTGGATATCAGGGAACACACTGAATTTATGAGGCAATGTATACTGATTTCGCAAATTCACCGTTGTCACCTCATGTTCATACAAAACCCGATTTTTAGCCAGTAATTGTGCCTGATCACCATTGAAGCCTTGCAACCATTCACATGTCATCTGAAGAGCCTGATTCTCCCTGCTGAAATGTGATGAACAGTTTGGACTTCCACTAACGACAGTCAAATTCCAGTATGAAAGCTGTACAAATAACATTTGTGCCATTAAAAAGTGTAATAAAATGAGTTCCCGAATCACTCTCTTCAGCATGATGAATAATTAGTTCAAATCCGTTTGGTTGAATCGGTTTTTCAACTTGTATCTTGAGCTCATCTCACCAGATGTCGATGCCGGCTCGATCCAATTAAATTTATCGTTTACGGATAATGGTCCATGAAGATGGAAAAGAACCGAAATATTTTGATACTCAAGAGCATGAACTGTTTCCCATCGGTAATTGCACACATTGTCTTTAGAAAATGACTGATCGATTAGAGCTTGCACACAGAAAACCAATGATAACGCTTTCAAGAGGAGGCTACCAGGCATTCGCAACATTTTGAAGGATATGATATGTTCTTTCAACCTTTGAAGAAACAAATTCCACGTAATCTTGATAACTACGAATTCAACTCTTATCGAATCTTACAAGATCGGATAACCTGAAGCTTCTACCGGACAGTTTAATCTTCAGGTAGAATAATTATGAATGCACCTGGTCTTAAAACTGCAGAAAGCCAGTCCTTTTGCCATGCATTGCGTGATAAAAATGAAGTGCACTTGACCATAGTGGAAACCAAACGAAATAGATCACGTTTCTTGTAGATCACAATCAAAGCATGAATTTTCTTTTCCTTTCCGGAGTCTGAAGTGGATTCTTTTGAGAGACTATCTACTACACTTGAAGCAATAAATCATCTTGTGGTAGGACTTGACATGTAGTTGAAAAAGAATTATAACATACCATGAAAATTTCTTTGATTGATTTGCTTACATCTTGAGGTCTAAATCTTTCTAGTTCTGCTATGAAAGACACTCAGGACATCTTATCACAAAACCGAAATCGTCTCGAGTTTTTTTCTTCAGAATTGATAACCTTGCCACCGAATTAATCAATCTTTTACTACCTTTTTTAATATGTAATTTAAAAACAATAACAATATAAACGACATATTTTGGCATAATCCCTTCTATATTCGAATAGAGCTTTTTTTGTAAGAATGGTTACACAGATCATACAAATCGATTGTAATTTTATCTGTAGTGCCAAACGGCCTATACAATTTTGTAAGTACCACTCTACGATACAAACAAATTGGTGCAAATTTTACTCTCATATGGGGAAGGGGAGATTTTAAAGACAAATCACTTTCTCAAAAGATGCAAACAAAAGCCCGAATAATGTGTCATCAGGCACAAAGATTGCATACCATCCAGTACATAATGTGCCAATTATTTAAATTGATTTTTTAAATGTGTTTGTCGACCATTCCGTGCGGAACAAGAATATTAGAACATTAGCATTAGCACCTTAACATCTTTTAACTGCATGTTGTGATTAATCTGTTGATGGATTATGATACTGATGAATAATACAAGTATAGCGGAAAGGAAGAAAAGTCTTAAAATAATCAAATCTGTTCATAATAATAGCATCAAAATAGGGTTATAATACCATTTTATATGTGCTTCACATTGTAAAATCGGTCTGAAATCGGAATAAGATTGAAAACAACGTTACCTCAAACAAATAAGATGCAGAAAGTTAGACACGATCACTCATTGACAAGTGCTACCCGGGTCTTCCCTTTTCACATCGCCACCATTAGTCGATCCAGAAGATTGAGCGTTAGCGCTGTTACCGTAAATGTGACAATCTTCCAAGACACGTGGCTCGTGGCTACTCTTCTTGTCGAGGATGCTTTGAAATAATTCTTTCCCAGGGACCCTTGGGTCGTCATATTCCGACTCCAGAGGCATCATCCTATTGGTCTTTTGGCTCATGTCAGGTTTAGCGTAGAGGGAGTCTGTGTTTGTTATAAGCCCCGCGTTAGTGTTATCATTCAATGAATCGCCTTCCTTGGGATCGACTGGTCGTGTAGCTGGTTCCTTCATGTTAAAAGAATCGTGCTGGCCCCCATGATCCTCAGTCGTTGTAACGAAACATGGGACACGTGCTGAATCTGAGCGTTTGACATTGGTAGCCATCACATTCTCCTGGATATCATTGACTGTACAATATGTATTGTCCAGGTTTGATGCTGTAGGAAGGACTGCATCCGCATTGTGCTGTCCGATGATGTTCGCTTCATAAACAGTGTCCCATGTAGGCTTTTCGACAGTGTCTTTATCAGAGGGATCGTTACGATGAACGGTACATTTCTTATTCAACGCTATCAAATTACGCCGTGAAGGCAGGGTCGGAGGCTTGGCTTGCTGGTCAGGACATAACGACAAAGCTCCTTCCTGGGTGCAATCGTCATTCTTGTCTAGTTGGCGCTGACGGGGTACAGACTGGGGAAGCTCAGGAACCCTCTGAAGCTGAAGAGGGTGTGTCGATAGGACAGTCATATTTACAGACTCTGCACCTTCGTCAACCACTGCTGCCGTATTACTATTATCCATGTCGATGTCTTGATTCATCTCTTCTCTTAAACGGTACCGCCTTTTTATGCGAAGGTTTTGGTAACATTTGGCGCAACATCCACACATGCTGAAGATCAATGCAAATGCTGATAATCCCACAACTGAACAAATTATCGTTAACTGAGTTTGGGTAAGTGCGTCGTCCGATTGGATTATATTACAATTAGTTATATTATCTTCCTTAGTTGGTGAAGCGTTCCCTGAAATATTTTCACAATTCATCATGATATTGAAGCTGTTTTCCCCTCCAAATTTCGGTCGAACGGAACATTTGCATTTAACGTCTTCTGGTATTCGTACATTGATAATGTCTTCAACTATTATGGTCATCATCTTTCTCTTCACCACCAATAAGCACAATTTGCTTGATATTGACCAAAGGAATCTCTTCTGAATAGTAAAATGGGACCAGATTACCACCAGTACCGTACCAACATGATGCGACTTTTGAGTCCTTGAACTTGCAAACGTCAGAAACAGCACTTAGATTTTTGTCTTTTCCAATCAAAATTGATTGAATTGTAGGAAATGTACATATTCCATTCTTATTCCCTGTGTCATTTGATATAGCACACTTGCTCGGTATGATCGATCTCTTTGTAAAATATGTTTTCTAGAGCAACGTATGCGATTAATTTATTTGATAAAACAAAATCATCTTTGTAGTTCATCCGAAGCGTTTCATAACCATACAGCACCTGATTTCCTGCCACGAGTTGTGCTCGATCCCCTTTGTTTACCTGCAACCACTGGCATGACATCTGTAATTTACCGCTATGTCTATTGAAGAGCGTAGAACAAATAGGTGCTGTACCTTCAATGGTTAAATTCAGGATAACAATGGTACATAGTGATTGTGACCCCTGGTAAATTTTGACGACGTGCTGTCCCGAATCGTTTTGATCAGTAAACGCAATGGTCATCTCGAACTGGGTCCCGTTGATCTGACTCAACGTATAACGACTATTATCAAGAGATGTGTTGGTAATGCATTCCAAAGTACGATTCTGTAGCTTTTCACATTCTAACTCTCCCCTTGTCCACACAAGTGACTGAGGACTACCAACTGTCTCCTTCAGGTTAAACCTGAGAGAAATATTCTGTCCATTTACCTCATGTTTTGACTCTTCCTGTTGTTGGTTACACCATAAGGTATCATCTTGAGATCAAGTCTGTTTGATGAAACATTGCAAAATAAAAAAGACCACAAATAATGTCCGTTCAACAGCGATGCTTTCTTGAGACATGGCGATAATTTTGAAGAAAAAAATATGGTAAACGCTATTAATTGAAGTTTTATTTCTAAAACAAGTGGTATAAAGGTCCTTTCACATACAAATAATTCAGAATGACTAAATGATGGAGCTCTTGTGCCACGTATCAGGTGGTAATGTGACAAGAGCGATATAAAAGCCAATGTTTGATTAGCATGGTCGGTTTGGAATGATGAAAGCAAGAGACAACATACTCGCGTAAAAGAGGAGGGGCTTCGCGAAGTCTTCTACTGACCGTCCTCCATAACCACAATGGCCAAACCTACATGTAGAACTGGCAATAAGCCAATGGATGAAGGGCAAAGATAGACAGTGTCACTCACAAGGCAACGAAGGGAATGACCTCCTAAGAGAATGAGCCCTTGTTTAGAAAATGAACCCTTCACACTATTTCCGTGATCGTGTTGGTGAGTGAAAATCCCATTTCCCCGTTTTGTTCATCTTTAAGAGAAACGGTGATTCACAAGAAGGCACTATGGAGAAACTAAAAACCATTGTCCAAAGTTGCTCTCATTTGACTCACTACCCTGACTTTTTTTTCAAACTATGTTTTAATGGTTGTTAATTTCCTGTCATCTTTACAACCAGATGTGATTTGTTACTTTCAAACCTGAACCAACAAAAGGCTTGCCATTAAAGAGTGAGGTTTCGAGAACCATCAAAACAATAGGAGCATAGTTAAAATCGTGCATATCACCCTAAGTTACTTTCGGTTTATAATTAGCATTAGAATATACCCAATTCGCATATGGTACGCATCCTCGTCAGACATCATATTCTTTCTCTATTCAACTAAATTGCATCTTAAAACCAATAAAAGAAATCTCCCCTTAAATTTTCTAGAATTAACCAGGGGCCTACAAATATTTTAGTAGAGTAATTCAGCAAGAAAGTCAACATGGTCGACATAAATAATTTAACCCTTCTGATAGATATTTCCAACACTTTAATACAGAGGTGGAATTTTTCTATCACAATGTATAACCTGATTAGATTAATAAACTAAAGGATTGGTAACAATAGATAAGTTAAATGTAATTAACAAATAGAGTATTAATACGAGGTAACGCCAATATTACAGGCAAATATTATGAATGTGAAACTTGCTATATTAATCTGTGCCATCTCTTATTGTTTTGATGGTATGTTAAAATGACCTTAGAATCCCCCCCCCCCTCAAAAAGAAAAAAAAATATATAAGGCATGATCAAGCTTTCTCTTTGGTTTAAAAATCACTGCCGGAGTATTTTGTCTCTGAATTATTTTTCAAGCAAAACATGACAACATTGCAACCGTACTTCTTGTTCAAATCAAAGCGTATTCATATACAAATCACCGCCACTTGTCGATTCATCGGTAGGACTTGCTAGGCTGTTGTCGTAGGCATGGTAATTTTGGTCGGTGCTTAGGGCTCGTAGATGTAGGTCCTCCTCCGGAACGAGAATGCTTTGAAAATAGTCATCTAAAGGAACCCTTGGGTCATCATAATCTGACTCCACAGATGCTAAGTTTTTGGTTTTCAGGCTCATGTCGGGCTTCGCGTAGAGTGCATCCAAGTCTGGAATTAGTGAGTTTGTAGCCATCAAGTCGTCTCTCGATGTCTTCTCGTGACCCGACGACAGACGTGACCGATTAATACTGTGTGATCCATGGCTATGTGCACTCAAAGGGATGCCTTTGACATCATCCATTGAACAATAAGTACTGTCAGGACATGGTGTCTTGGCACTGGCCGTGCACGCATTTCGCAGTAGGTCCATGCTTGGGGCGACAGTGTCATGTTTCTCCTTTTTTCCTTGCGAAGGCACGTTTAGTGGTCCACCTAGCGGTCCAGAAAATGGCTGCATGGCACCTTGTCTAAGAAAAGGCTCTTCTTCGTCTGTCGGACGCCGGTTAAGTCCACCTCTCGGGGACCCGGGGTCTGTAGTTTGTTGGGGTGTTAGAGCTGTGAAGGTCATTGCTAGACCTCCTGCATTATCGTCATCCGTTGCCATTGAACCTCTCTGAAGACCATTCCCCATATCCCTTCTGACAAGATACTTGTCTTTTGGGGGAATATTGTACCTGGAATAACATTTCATTATGCAAGCACCAGCGACGCACCCAAGCCCCAATGCTGCTATTGTAGCCACTGCTATGAATATAGCTCGGTGTTCTGCCGTTATACCGCCTAGTTTACCTTGAGAACATGGAGAACTGCTTGGTACCGTTACCTGAGTGTGGACACATGTTTGGTCGATCATACTTTCTGGAGAGATTCCCTCCTGATTGTTTAACGTCGAATCAAGTCTTTGAAAATTCACCGTGATGACTTCACATTGCTCATCTTCTCTTGAATTCGTGTAGAGGAGTTTTGGGTCTGCAATACGTAGGGATAGCGCTGAACTTTGGTATTTGGTGTATTTTCTAACATCCAAACTCGTCATGTTAATAATAGTAATCTCTGACGGTGCTTCGTTCGAACCGCAGAGGAAGAAGAATATATAATCAGTGTCTCTTGCATCGTTTGCATTGTAATTTCGTTTAGAATCGACAGATAATTCATTGCCATCACCGTCGTATACTAATAAGATGGGTTTTCTTTGGTTGGCGACGCAACATTCAAAGTCCACATGTTCACTATGAGTATTTTCAATAGGATGAGGTGTGACCCCGGTGAATTCACACTCTTCTCTCGCTTTTCCTTTCCTGTGAGTAACAATACATTTTTTAGGTACCGTGATTTCACCAAGTATCTTATCAAGACCAACGTATACGCTAAATTGATGCGTCATAATAAAGGAACCGTTGAAATACAGTTCCGGAATCTCATGTTCATACAGGATTTCGTTGTCTACTTCAAGGTGTGCTCGATCCCCTTCGTTCATTTGCAGCCATTTGCAAGACATCTGTAATTTTCTGCTTTCATTGTTGAGTTGTGTTGTACATATCGGTTCTGGAGTTATGACGGTTAAATTCAGCAGGAGAGCTAGGCAGAGTGGCTGGCTACCTATGTTAACTGTAACAACATGATGTCCTGAATCATTCTGCTCCGTGTATTCAATAATCAAATCAAAGGTATCGTTGCTGACTTCAGTCAGTCTGTAACGATCAACGTTAAAATCTCCGTAACCTTCGTATTCTAAGAGTTGATTGTGTGGTTTTACCCATATTGATTCTCCTTTTCTCCACACCAAAGTTTGAGTGTGAAGTATTGGATCTTCCAAATAAAATCTTATGGAAATATTCTGTCCGCTCCAAACGTCCATCACTTTTTCTTGCACCTTGCCACACCAAAAAGATTCGTCATAAGACAAGGTTATGTGGAAAATACTTGGCAAAATAAGAGACGACAAAATCATATTCATAGTGAAATACAAATTATATGGAGACATTTTGTAAGAGTCCACAGCCAATACAATAGATATCTAAGTCGTTACACACCGGTCCACGCATATGAAGTACGTGTCGTGTAAGTCACCGCAATCACAATAATATAATTGAGGAAGTTCAGTAATATCTACAAGTTTTTTTTCCAGTAGAGAGTAGCTTAGAAAATTCTTGCTCCACTAACTCTCGATCATATTCAAAACAAGACAGAAAATTGAGACAAAGAAGTAGAGAACTGTAAATGATTGATAGAATGATGACGAGTGAGGGCGGGAACGTAATTGGCGGGAACGAAGCACTGTAACATAGCCAGATGAAGAAATGAACGAATCAAATCAAATTGTGTATTCAAGGGCGGAGCGTCGTCAGCAATACAAGCGGTTTTGTTCGAAACAACCGCCTTCAACTCTAACAAGGTATATCTCATTTTATCATTGGAATAATTTCAGGCATAGATGAGAATGGAAATAGTATATTAGTGACGCCGCGTTCGATTTATCTTCATACAAAACAGTCATAGTGTCCTTATTGTGAAACCGAAGGTGACATCAAACTGTTTCCCCGTATTTTATTTATTTATTTATTAAATAATTTATTTTTATTTTTATTTATTCATTTATCTTAGTGAAGCTCAGTATCACATCCTTGTGGTTTCCCGATTGCTCTAGAATCTAATCCAGAAACGTACACAAATCAAGCCACAAGAGTTATACCTCCCAACAACTTAAACGTAATTCCTTTCCTCAATTCCATCACAAAAATAATATCAAGTTCTCATAATGCATTGTCTTTTCCAAACAGTTTTGTTGCATTTCATATCATGTACATGATTCTCAAATTTATGTCGTAAACATACATCATTTGTTGGAATTATACTTATTATTTACTCATAGAGGCACTCATATATTAATATATATTGCAAATACTTCCTGCATTCTATTGGTGAAAACATATCAGTTACAAATGTGCACAATGTGCTAATTAGATCATGTGCAAACATATTAAATGGATGAGAAATAACATCGTGAGTTTCGAGGTGCTTTTGGGCCCTTGAATATAACTCAACCTGTCATGGATTCAGATGCACGCCATCTGCGATGAAATTGCATTGAGACAGTTTGTATTGGTCTGCACACATTTCAGAATCACAGGCTTTTTATACAAATTCTTGTGAACACCATCAATGAACCAAATTTAAAAAAAATATTTGTGTATCTTCCCCTTTTAACAGGCTTCCTTTTTCTTTTTCTTTTGCTATGACCGTATGATTAATTTGATCTAAAAAAACTACTGAGTCCAGCTTTTTCAAAACATTGGGATCAACAAACTAATAAAACTCGAGTTTTATAGCAATGTTGTATACAAATTCATTCGGTTGTTGCTTGTAAGTTATCTGGATCCTCGAAGAACCTCCTTCGCTATGATTAATTATTAAAGTCTGGCAAATGTTAGGAGCTAGAATGTTTATTTTCCTTTTCATGGATATCCACTGTAGCGGATGATGAGGAAGTAGCACACTTAAATGAACATTGTCTTCGTAACATGAAGGAACTTTATAAGAAATACATTTGTTGGTCAGCTGGCCTGCGGTATAATATATTGAAATATGTGTAGCATGTATTTACCGCCAGAATGTGTGTGTGTGTGTGTGTGTGTGTGTGTGCGCGCGCGCGCGTACGTGCGTGTGTTTGTGTGTGTGGGAGTGGTGGAGGATAAAACAGCTACATTGTAATAATCCCTATTATTGTATGATCGATTAATAGTTGTCGCTACATTGGAAATCGAAAATGCTATTGTCATCATTAATTAATTCTTTCAACATGTTCATGTTCAGGGCACTAGTCGATGTTTAAGGTGTTGTATACAAACTAGTGGTGATTTACGTGTACATTTAAACAATTGTCCATTATAAAATCGAAATTGTTTGAATTTCATGTATTAATCAGGATAAGGGACATTACTAAAGACACACACACACGCACACAATCCCGGAAAGGCACGTCAATTGGATAAGATTATTGTTATCGATTTATTCATCATAGCAATTAATCATAGCAAAGCTCAATACAACCGAAACAGAACAATAAACGTATAACTTGAAATTGTTAGGTAGGTCGTCCATTAATCTTCCATCATTGGACACAAACAAATGATACAATAAGCCTCACATTGAAAGATAGTGATAATCGTGATGATGATGATAATGATCAAGTAGCAATAGAAGTAAATAATTCACATTAAACAACATGTTATATCAAAACCCAAATCAACTTGTACAGCTACTCTTGCTACCATCGTAAACATCAATTTATCCATTGCCATTTTGGAGGAAGGGATTACATAGGTAAAAATGCTTGAAGAAAACTTTCTCACAAATCCCTAACGATCGTTTTTCGTCGAAATCCCAGTAATGATCTTTATAACTTATCAATAATAATACCACTCACCAGTCAATATTTAAAACAAGATTCACTATCAGCTATTTCCTTCTTATATCAAATAAACATAAAGTAAATATATTGTTTACAATAGATGAAAGGGGCGAACTTTTGAACGCGAGGCTTGCAATAAGGTAGCCATAACACTACATATACGTATAAATTGCATATCATAATCTATATAACATAACTATAAAGAGAGAACAAAAATAGTAATAAAAAAAGGTCAAACAAACGATACAGAAAATTGGGCAAGACATTTGTACAAAATATGTGCTATACGAATTATACTGTATACATATTATATCTTCATAGTATGCGTTAATGTAGGGGGTGAAATGCATGTTTTAATAGAAAAATGTACAGTATTTAAATTATTTCAGTGGTCTGGGACCGGCCTGTAAAACAGTTCACATTATTCTAGCTCTATTCATATTGTATTAATATATTCCAACTTCCCATTCCATACCTCTAATTTGTGATAGTAATCACGTCTTTCCAATCGTTAAATATTCACGACATTCTTTTTATTTTATATTGTCTCTGAAGTATGTGCTACACGCCAACACTTTGAAGACCGTTCATGCATATTCATTATTGGAAAAGTAGGTGTGGCCAAATTTAGTTTGAAGGAAAACTAATTCCACTCAGCTGTTTCAAATTTGAAAGAGCACTGCCGTAGATAATCCTTCTTCAGAAGAAAAAAAATCCGAAACTAAATAACATGCGAATATATCATGTCCAAGGCCATGTCTAAAAAGCTTACAATTGTTATTGTCTAACAAGTTTTTCGATTATTAGTATATATATATACATTAATTGATAACACATTTTAATTCACTACATTTATTGACTCTTGTGTTGTTTTTAAATGGTTTAATATGCTTTCATTTCAAAATTAATTAATGTACGCATTTTATGTAATTCAATAGTAGTATTAATTGTAGACTACTTCTATTACTACTACTACTACTACTACTACTACTTGTTGTTGTTGTTGTTGTTGTTGTTTGATACGCATTTTCTTAGATATGACATAAATTGTGTATCCTATCGTAATAAACTGTGTATTTATTCAAATCTATGGACACATGAATTCATGTACAGTTCGGCACCACACGTTGATTCGGTTATACGGTCTACATCATCATCGCCATACAAGTGGCCTGTGTGACCATCAGTTGGTACAAGTGAGTAGAAGGGATCAAGTGGAGATATATTGTTTTGATGAACCTCTCCTGTCGGATCACATGGACCCTTACCACAGAGTTGATCTGGTACACGATGGGGATTTTGGGAAATTTGTGGGACGGATTGATGAGACAGTTTTCCCATATTCTTGGTTTTCCGGGTCATGTCTGGTTGGGCATACATGACTTCCAACTCTGCTGCAGGTCGATTAGTGCTTCTTATTACAGAATCACTACTGGAGCTCCGTGCTTTATCGGTAAGGGAAGGTGGGGTTTCAATCTTGGTGACATCGAGACCAACTACATCGTGGTCTTCGGAGGATTGAAGTGGACATAGGAAGGTCGACAACATCGAAGATTGGTTTGTTTTCTTGGTAAAGTTTGTAGCGCCTTTAACGTCAGCTACTGAGGAATACGCGTTGTCTATATATGGTGTCATTGAAACAGGATGGTCGACAACTCGCTTTCCATCGCTACCGTCAGTGCACCCATCTCCTGTACCCTCTTCTTGAACAAAGCCTTCGACGATATGATTTTTGCAAGTAGAAATCCTTTTTGCTGGAAAGGACTCTTCCATGTCACAAAGTACCTGGAGGGTTCGAGGGTTAGCACGATCTTCATAACTGGACTGTACCGCCTCTCGATCCAAAAGGCTGGTGTCAATTGTTGCTGAGGGGACATTGGTGTCCATGCTGGGTCGAGGCGTGTGCGACAAGAATGTTGTCATAGCATGAGATCTTGAATCACCAACGTTGTCTTCCACTTGAGCTAAGCTCGATTGGGCATCATTTGAACTATTCTCTCTTACGTGATATGTATCTTTTCGTAGAAATTTATAGTAGCATAGTACGAAAAAGTTGACAGCAATGCTAAAAGCTAAACACATTGTTCCAACGGCTGCTACTGATTTCAGCATCACATTAATATCATCCAAATTTGTGTTGTTGCTTTGATTTGAAGACTGTGTCGATTGGTTAAAGTTACTTGTCGAGAGAATACCATTCCCTTCAGTTGACCCATCCGTACTCTCCCGTAAATCAAGTTTTATATTCACACTGAGGGTTTCACATCTTAGTTCGTCAGTCGAATCGATATGATGTTGACTCTTGTTGGAGGATTTAGCTATAGTTAAAATGTGGATACCTTCGTACTCTGTCAAGTCTAAAATCTCAATCCTGTTGATATTTGACATCGGGGAATTATTATTTTCAACACATAGGAATATATTGTTATTTTCCATAGTTTGGAAACTATACGGCAGTACCTCGCCATTAGCATTGTTCCACCAGGTAACTGAAGTGTTCTCATTCGTAACGCAACAATTAAGCTGTGTTTCCACATTTTGATTGTACTTCACCAGATGGCGTTGTGGTGTGAGGAAATGACATGTGTTTCTTACAATGCTTCTTCCATGAAAAACAACAC
The DNA here is from genome assembly GCA_035222895.1 of Strongylocentrotus droebachiensis. Taxonomy (NCBI): domain Eukaryota; kingdom Metazoa; phylum Echinodermata; class Echinoidea; order Camarodonta; family Strongylocentrotidae; genus Strongylocentrotus; species Strongylocentrotus droebachiensis. The sequence goes on from JAVYIG010001811.1 coordinate 136,505, forward strand.
AAGCATAGTCAACATCAACCAGGGCTTCAATATTGATGTAAACACTAAATTCGTGGGTCAGGTTTAAATTGCTATAGGGCGTACGGGCTGGAGCCCGATCTTCAAATAACAAATGACTTCCGGCTAGGAACTCTGCATGTTCGTTGTTAGTGACCTGTGTCCACTGACACGACAATTGAACTTTCCCTTTCTTTCTGTCCAGACGCGTGATGCAGATGCTATTCCTGCTTTCAACAACGTTCACATCAAGTATTAGCGCTGTACACCTGATTTCTGCTCCCTCATAAAGAACAATTATGTTTTGTCCAGAATCTTCATCTTGGGCAGGTCTAATCAATACTTCAAACGTGTAGTTCCGGAACAATTCAGTCAACTTATAACGTGCACTGATAGAGGACTCGTTACTTGTACATTGCATGGAACTATTGCAGTTCATACTCCATGATGCATGCGGTGCCACCCACATAAGTGTTTGGTTTTCCAGTAGGGGCCCTTTGAGATGAAATCTGACAGATACACATTGACCATTCACCACCTCGACTGATTGAAAGTTGAATTCACACATACTACTCGCAGATGATGTGTGTCGAACAAATGTGTTTAGAATGAAAGAAATTAACAGTACCTTCCATTTGAGGAAACTCTGCCTTCTCCACATCTTGGTCTTTCAGCTATAACTTTCGCCTGAACAAATGTCTAGTCACAATCGAATCACCGTTGAATATATAAGGATGGAGGGTGTTTCATGCAAACTCCGTTAAACTCTAGAGAAATAGATGATCAGTAGATGGAATCGTAAAGCTTTTAAAGGGTAACACGGTATGGACGTTATTGAAAAGGTAAGCACAGTGAACTGGAATAATATAACAGATGAGCCCGATATTGATGCAAACGAAAGTGGAATGCATAAAATGGCGTCTGGTGGAAATCGCCTGGTTCTGTGCAATCGATCCGCCCATCTTTTGATTGTCATAAGCACTTAACAATTTTCAAACTGGGCGGAGTTTGATTCACAATGACATTAGAATGAAAAATGGCACACGCAACATATCTTACCATGAAACCGAAAGGTTTATATCACATTTATCGTTTTGTGCTGTCACAGACAAAGGAATCATACTTCACGACCTTCTTATCTTAGAAATGATTAATTGATCTTAATAAGAGATTCTCTGTGATCATTAATTGTCATTTTCATGATGGGGCGTTGAATCATAATAATGATCTTGATACATCTATCAATTCTATTTCCCATTTGGTATGATTGAAAACCAATTGAAGTCCACACATGATATATGAATATCAATATGATGATTATACTAATATCGAATGAATCTATGTGATTTTTATTTGTAACATATTATTTCTTTTATGATGTTTTTGGGGTATTAGGCCTATTTAAAACAAGAAATTAAGTATCATGTATCATCAAAATAGACAAATGCTATCACATTTCGCGCACTAAAAGCTATCTCATTCCTCCTATACTTCTCTTTGTGGATTTTTTATATTTTGTATCTTGATATCTTAATATCGTATTTCAATTTGATCAAATTTTTATTATCAGCCCATACCATCGATTATAATAGTTATTCGAAATTAGATAAAGTAACCCTGAAAAAAAAGATCAAGTGGCAAGAAAGTACTTTTACTAAAGATCTGTTGTCATACGTGAAAATCAAAAACTAAAACAAATTAAAAAGTGTCTTGTGATCACAAGACATTTACTTTTAATAATGGATCAGAAAGTCCCAAGGTAAGAGTCTTTAAACAATCACTAACGGTCATAAAGTTTTTTTTTAGTATAGAAAGTAATAACCCACTTCATGTTTTATGGTATAGATCTGTCGAGCCTCAGTGCAGTTTTCCAAGTGATCGAATCATTTAATATGTACAATAAAACCCAGAAATTAGCATTTATATGAGTCAGTAAGAAACACGATGGGTCCTCGATTTCACGAATATATTGTTAAAGATTGTTTGTGTGATCCCTCCCTCCCCCACTTTTTTGTAAACGCTGTATGTGTACGTAAAGGATTTTGGATGCATGAGTCAGGCATCAGCTGTAATTTGTATTTATTTATTCCTTCATTTATGTGCATGCATAAATCAAATTACTAAGGTTACATAAAACTACGGCACAGCAATTGATTTTATTTCATTTCTTTTATTTCAGCACAGGGGCCTTCTTTAGCCCGAGGACATTCGTCATTAAGATTACATTTATACACAATAATAATAATGGATAAAATATTTACACGAAAATACATGTAGGTGATATGAGGGGGAATACACGAAATCAACTTCACTCAGTAACTTCTCTTTCATTCCATGTACTTATTTAGGTTACGTTTGAAAATCACATAATTATGATGAAGCACCTTTGAACTCTGTCGAGATTGAGTTCCAACCTTAAGCACCATGGTAGGTGAACTCTTTTTCTCAAAACATATTTCTAATTTCGGTAATGAAAAGTTGTATGTTCAGGTTGTTAAATTATAGTTCGACCGCTTCAATTCAAATATATATCACAAGTAATTTGGACAACTGCGATTTGAGATTGTGTACATCATTTAAAAAGTGTGTTTGTTTCTTCTTATAAATTTTCAATTGCTGGTACAGAAAAGTTGAGGAATATCTTGCGTCAATTTGTAGTTTTCTCTTCCTGATTTTTGTTAGGGGGTACATTTTTATACATTTAGTAGGCCTACACAATATTATATGATATATATTAATGTATTAATGTATTAATGTATTTATTAATTCATTTATCAATTCATTTATCCATTTATTTATATGCATTATTAAAATGTGAAAGGTATAACATAGACTTATGGCTCGACAATGAAGTATATACATGTACATTCTGTAAAAAAAGCTTATAAATAACAAAAGCTAATTAATGCTTGTCCCGTTCACTAGGCTTACACAATATAATACTTATTTATTTATATATTTATTTATATGTTTATTATTCTATTTATTTACATGCACTATTAAAACGTCCAATGTTACATTTAATTATGACACAGCAATCAAATACATATTCCAGCAGGCCTTCACAATTTCATATTATGTTGATTTTTTAAAAATATTGTGATATATTAAATTGTAGATTTGTTTTACAGGGTAGCATTGTCAGTGAAAAAATTGCTTCCCACAATGGCCCTATTTGCCTAGATTAAGTTTATATACAATATGATTAAAGATTGAAATTACAGAAAGTTGATATATTTATGTGCCAAATAATGGTTTTAAGACACACTAAGAATAATATCTCAAAAATGAAGATCAATTCAAAGACTTTTGCTGGAATTCTCCCCCCTCCCGAAAAATACATATATGTTATAATAAAAGTATTAATAAAAAAAAGATAAATAAATAAACAACATCAACAGAAAAAGTCCTAACCACACGGTTAAACAAAAACATTATGACCAAAAAACGAGTGATGTGGAGAGGAAAAAAGATTTAATTACAAAAATAGCTACATATATGCCATGATTTAATCATATCCCAACGTTTTGCCGTATATGTGTCTATATATCACCTTTACATTTGATTATGACATCAATAATCTACAAACAAACCATTTCTTTATTTTGCATACAATTTTCAGATGATATCATTCTCGTATGACGCGTGAAAAGCGTCACCATTCACTGACGCAGACCTAAGTCGCGCAACCAACGCCTCGTGTGCAACAGGTTTAATGAATATTAAAGACTCCACTGACATCATACCCTGTTGATAAGTCATCATGAATGGCAACATTGTTCAAGACAGATGCCTACAGGTCATCATTTTGAGCTCGAACCTTTTGCGAGAATTCTTTACCAGGTTGCCTCGGGTCATCATAATCCGACTCCGAGGGCGTCATTTTCTTAGTCTTTCGGCTCATGTCTGGTTTGGCGTAAAGCTGTTCCACCTCTGCTCTTTGATTAGGTCTGATGTCTGTTAAAGGAAGTTCTGGTGATGTCTTCGGAGTACCTGCTGAAGATGAGCACGCCTTGCTTACCGAATACGGGTCGAATACGCCTTCCTGGTGATAAGGTAGTGGGTTTGAAACCTGAGAATCGGTTGCCTTTGTATTTGCAGTACCACCTTCGACATCATCTAAAGAACAATACGTATTGTCTAGGCTAGGTGCGCTTGGAACGACTGCACTTGCAGTGTGTTCATAATGATGGTCAGAGTATCTGTCACCTTGAGCAGAGTAATCAGTAGTGGGTGGACACTCTCCTGCAGTAAGAGATTGTTCTTTGGTCGTGTTCTTCATATGGGCAAATGTCATGCACATCAAGTCTTGCCTTGCAGGAAGTATCGGGACGCTCGTTTGACTTTCCGAACAGCCTGAGGGGGGCATGTTCGCTCGATCCGGATCAGGTTCTCCCCTGTCCGATGTTTGGCGACAGGAGACATCTCGACTCGGTCGAGAGACCTCAGATGACGCAGGCATTTCAACAGATTCTGCATCGGTGTTACCAAAGTTTGTAGCTGAATTCATCTGGAAACTTATGTTTCTCTCGCTTTGACGGCTACATCGCTCTTTTCTTCGGATTTTGAGCAGGTAATTGCCGAGATTAACACCTATGCTCAACGTTAAGGCAAACCCTGTAATCACAATAATGGTAATCAAGATTTGCAGTTCCTTTCGTTTACTTTTGGTCTCATCTCGAGGTAAATTATTACTAATAGTGCTAGGCTTATCCTGACTTGCTGTAGTAGTTGACGTTGCTGGTGTAACGGTAATAGATAGAGAACGTCCTTTTGAACTAGTATCCATGTAAACGGTAAGCATTTGACATTGAAAACCGTCGCTAGAACCGTTGGAAGCATTTGGGTCTCCAGATGCGTTCGTTAAAACGGAAATGATATTAAGACTTTCCTGTATGTCAACAGTCAGATATCCAATGCTTCTTATTACAAACATATTTGAGTCATCTCCCTCTTCACCGCAGAGAAAAGTGGGAAAATTTGGAGAAATTCTTTTAGTAGAACTAATCCTCTTTAGGGAGCTGCCATCAACATTAAACCACGATGTATTACAGCATTTAAATGTTGCATTCTCGGCTTTAGTTAAATTGCTCCGAACCAAATCGCCAGGTACTGTAATAAACCGGCATGTCTTGCTCCTGTTCGTTCTACCATTAAAAACTTCACACATGGTTGGTACATTGCTTGCATCATTCAGCTTTTCAGTAGGAATATAAATGCTATATTTGTTGGTTATACTATAGTGACCATCCAAATTCATCTGAGACGTTTCATGTTCATACAACACCTGATCCCCTGCGAAAAGTCTTGCTAAGTCCCCATCGTTCACCTGCAACCATCGACATGACATCTGTAATTTCCCATGTTTCTTGTCGAAGAATGTTTCGCAATTAGGCTTTGTCTCTTTGATTTTTAAATTCAATTGGAAAATGAAACAAAATTTTCGTCCACGTTCATACAAAGACACAGTGTGCATCCCAGTATCATTTTCGTCAGTAAGCATAATCGACATTTCAATTATATTTCCCCCTTGTTGGTGGTAAGTCAAACTATAACGTCCATATTGTAAATATGTGTTGTTCAAGATGGACATATTAAACGGAAGTTGAAATTCTGAGTCTGGAATATTCCACACAAGGTATTGGCCTGCTTGTAGCTCTTCCACAGTGAAGTTGACATGGATGGTTTGCCCGCTGATTGCGATCATAGATTCTTCCTGTTCATTATTACAAAACAAATTATTACTCGAAAATGCCTGATGCAAATGTGCTTGTAAAATAAAAAGGCTTACAAATGCCCTAACAGCCGGTGTTATCCGTTCAGGAAACATGTTGCCGTTGTATAGTACCATATCTAACTTGAAAATGGAAGTCGAATATATAGGATGGTGAACAACAAGTCGACAAGCCTGTTATTAATGATGGATCTCTTGATCGTTATGATCATCCTCTTGCTACAAATAAATGTTACCTGACAAAAAGGGCGGAGCCTGTTGAAATCAAGGAATATTTCTTTCTCTATATCACATCTCTCACCTCAAGTACTGATTCGCTGAATGGTAATGTTAATCAAAATAATGATATCTAAACCAGTTTCGGTAATAATGTACAATATTTATAGGTAATCAAAATTAAAATAAATGAAAGATGATTAATGAAAGATTTGTTTTTATATTTGAAAGTAAAAAGGAAAGGGAAAAACAAAAACATAAAACGATGAAGTGGTGTCCTGCCGTTACATGTCAAGTGCCTAAAGAAACTATACAACCTCCAAGGTAAAGTAATTATAAACGAAAACTTTTTATCACCTTTCTTGAGTATGGAAACTAATTAATTTCTCCTTCTTTCATGTTAAGGCCAGGCGAAGTGTGCTTTCATATTGAATCAAACATAACCTTTGATGGCTTGTTTAATGGACAAAACCAGTAAACTGATCTTTTGTTTTATTATTATTATACATTTGCAACTCGATACCCAAAAGAGAAATGGGGACCCGGTAGGAAGACGAAAGCATTTGTGGTAGGGAATGGTGCATATTTTGCGTGAATGTATCCGATGACCGGGGTAATAATATATGTCAAAGCGCTAAAAGACGGTATTCTGTATTGAGCGTTATACAAATATAGATTATTATTATTATTTTAACATATTAATATTAATAAAATATTGAATGTTATTTAATGTTCTGGCAAATAAAAAACCCAGAGCCCTTTCCGACAAAAAGGTCACTTGACAGCTCATAAATTTGAGGGCAACAAATTTACCCCCCAAACATCTAATATCAGTATGTGCGTTGGTTAGAAATGGACTAATGATCAACCAGTTCTTCGTATCGATTGTGAACTAGGATTATGAACACTTATTCCTCTCAAGTAGTTATACACCCTCAATTCTTAATTTCGTCCGATAGCCTTCATGTCATGATTTATTTGATCTTGTATTTATTGGTTCGATTAATGTCAAACAAATTATAGGTTACGAATTGACATTACTTCGTTCACCAAGTAATGCATTGGTTTTAAATCGCATCGGTACTTGGTTAAAATCAACATTAAAGTGGATATACTTTAATGCAGTGGCGGGTCAAGGGGGGGGGGGCCTTCCCTGGCGGAAAATAACGTACCAAAACACGTGGACCCCCTCCCCTGGCGCTAAAGGGGGGGGGGGGATGCGATTTTCCAAATTGTCGAAGGTCCCACAAACAAAATTAGTGCTCACTACACCCCCCCCCCCCCCACTGAGCGAATAATCGGCCGGCAGGAAATTTCACATTTTTGGGAGCCAACAAAAATAAAAAAATTAGTGCTCACTGCCACCACCCCCCCCCCTTCACAGAGCGGATTACGGCCGGCTGTTTCGCCGCTAAATATTTTCTAACGAAATGGGCCCCTTCCCTGCCGCCGGCTGGATCCGCCCCTGCTTTAATATGCAGTATACAAATACACAGGCATTAACAAGTTATTGTGTAAAGACAAGTGGTTTCACGACTGCTCTAGAATCTGGTCCAAGAACCTACAAGAAACATGCCAGAAGAGTTATGCTCTCTCAAAATTTGAATGTATTTCCTTTCCTTATTTTCATCACAAAATATCAAATTCTCGTAATGCATTGTGTTTTCCCAACAGTTTTGTTTCATGTATCACAGATTCCTGTTGCAAATTTTGTTAATTTGTTTGAAAATATATTCAGTATTTATTCTTCAGAGGGGCTCATATCGTAATAAACATTCCAAATACTGGCTGCATTCTATTTGGTGAAATCATATCTGTTGCACAAGGGTATAGTGCAATACTAAGACCCCGTGCAAACATGCAATGGATGGGAAATAATATCTTGAGTTTCGAGGTGATGTTATCATGTATTTGTCTTCCTGCATGAAACTTTGCCCGCAGCGGATTCAGATGTTCGCCATCTGCGGCGAGATTTAGGGAGAATTTTTCCATTGGTTATCACATCAGGGTTACAAATTTCCACACTGATTGGTCACAAATTTCCATGCATCAATCATCTCCCTCGTGACTTCTATCACAAAACCAAAACTGTTCAGATGTATTTAATTATTTTGATCTGTCACTCTTCAGCTGGTTTTCTTTAAGTTCTTTTTCTTTCTCTTTTGCTGCGATCGGATGATAAATTATTATAAAATGAGTTTTGAGCTTTCTCTGTTCAAATTATTAGCATCGTGAAAATGATTTATATATTCTTTAGTGCATTCTGCAGATAAATAATTAGTGGAGACACCAAATGCTGTAATCCAAATGTCGAAAATGATTTCAACTATATAAAGTAATTGCAGTATGAAAATATTAAGAAGCAGCACATATAAATTAACTTTGCTTTGGTCATATAACGAAAATCAATGGTAATAAAACTCATTAACAAGGTGATGAAACTACGGAAAGATATTGTTTCCATTTGCTTCCTCATTATCAGTTACATACTTTCATTTTTGTGTTGGTGACCTGGCATTCGGAATAAACACAGATCAGAAGTGTATTAAAATGTATAGGTTTTCATAACCCTCAAATCCCTAGTGATAAACCACTGCCTTTCTATAATTGAAGCCTATTACGGGTTATTTCATTTCCATAAACAGACTGCACGGTGAAATATTAAAATGCTCCTACATCGGAAAAGTTGAAATATCTGAAATACTGATATTGGAGGCAACAATTAAACCTGTTTCATTTGTTTATATTAAGTGAATGGGTCAATCGAATGGGCACCAAACGACCTTTGCATCTTAGGCAGCACATCAGGTCTTAAAGCGGACATTCTGAAACTCATTCAGATACTGTAACACCGAACGTGTTTGATTATATTTTTGATATGCGTTATCCGGGATAGGGGATCCTTAAATTACTATTAAAAGACACGAAGAAAAAGGAATGACACATATCATTTGGATACGATTGTATCGATTTATTAATCATAGCAACGCTCGGTACAACCGAAAACAGATACATCGTCAATTGTTCTTTAATCTAAATTTGATTATACATGCCACTTTCAGTATCTTCAAACACTGTTTTTCTCATCCAGTAGATTTGTATCACTTTCACTAAGAAAATTAATATTGATACATGAATCTCAATGACGTATGAAACTTTATTTTCTTTGCTACGAAATCCTACCTTTATCCATCACTATTAAATTGTTTGACACAACATAATGATGAAATTAGCCTCACATTAAAAATTACTTAAACCAACATGTTATATCAAAATACAGCTTAATTAACCCAACAACAATAATAATGTTTACATCGTTAAACATAGTAGAAAATAAGCATAGAAACTGAAACATACTTTACACACAAAGAAAAAATGCTCACAAATGCAAAATCATCATAATCCTACTTATGAAATTGATATTACGTCTCATTAATGTTTCTATTTGTTTGCATTATCGCTGATGTGTCAATTGATTCATAAGAAAATGAATTGAAATATCACATCGTTTATGCTATTGTACAATTTTGAAATGGATAAATTTGCTTCTATTTCAAAATAAACGAATTTTGTTATAATAAAATATACGACTTCATCTACTATCCTATCAAGTGCAGCCATATATCAATGTATCGTTGTATAATTGTTCAGGTTTCGATTGCTTTTTTTTGCAAGGTAGTCATTATTTACAGTGATTTAACATGATTGAACTTTTATACTGTGGTTAAATTATGTAATTTCAAAGTCGAGAAATAGCACTGTGCACTACAGAAAATACGAACATGAAGTATACGCCACAATCGATCTTATCAAACTAAATAACCATGTTCATTCGTTTAGTAATCTTAGCTATTGAGATTTAGCCGTCTCTTGAAACTATTTGATTCAAAGACTGATCTAAAAGTGGCCGACCTCGTAATCAGGTGGTTGGAGTTAAACTTTAAACAATAATAATGAAAATAATGATATATTTTATAATCAAAACGATACTACTACTATTAATACACCATTAAAGGGATCGTTTAACAATGTTAAATCTGAGATGCACGGCCCTACATGTTATCAGTGTTTGTGATATGGTGTAATAATGAAGCCCTAAAAAAATTGCGCTTCAAAATGATCAAGAAAAAGGATCTTTGAGCGACTGGATTAACATACTCGTTTTCCCCAATAGACTGTCGTGTTAAGAAAATCGTTTGGCAAACGGTTTTCAAAATTTGTAATTCGCATCATAAATATCTTGATAATCAGACAGGCGATCGGCTTGTAAAAGTCATGGGGTTCCTGACTGACCTAAAGGTTTATAATTATCATTGTAGCATGAGCTAAAATCAGGATTTTTTTCTTCAAAGTGTAGCCACAAAGTTACCGGATCCCTTTATCTACAACTACTACTTCTACGTATACTACTACTACTACTATTACTACTACTACTACTAATAGTAGTACTATTAATTCTAGTTCATGTACACGATGAAGCATTGTGATGTTCTTTAAACATCTATCAATTCTCTTTCCCGTCAGAAAATCCCAAGGTAAGAGTCTTTAAACAATCGCTATTGGTCATTAAGTTTTCTTTGAGTATAGAAAGCAATCAAAAACTTTATGTTTTATGGTAGATCTTTTGAGCCTCAGTGCAGTTTTCAAAGGGATCAAATCGAAACTATTATACCAGAAAATGAGTATTTAAATGAGTCAGTAAGAAAGACGATGGGTCCTCGATGTCACGAATATATCGTTTAAAACTGATTATGTGACTCCCCCCACACGTCCTTATTTACGCTGTATGTGTACTTTAAGGGTCTTGGATGTCATTTCTCTCCAGAATTATGATACTGCATACTTAATGAATCAGGCATAATCTGTAATTTGTATTTACTTATGTATTCATTTATATACACACATTTATCAACATTTCCAAGGTTGCCTAAAATAACGGCATGGCAATTTATTTGTTTTAATAAGCACGGGGGCCTAACTCAGTCCGAGGATTTCTCTTCAGTAGGGCCGTGCATACAGTTTTGTTGGGTTTTATTACATGCACATACATCTCAAATTTCTTTTCTTTCTAATAAACACCCCATGACATCCCTGATAATAAATCATAAACACTACACATATGATACTACATTTACTATATTCCATATTGTCTACAACAATATTATTACTCTTTTCATAGCTGTTGTCTTCCATATCCGTATACTTAGGCCCTTCTGTAAGAAAATACGAATGCTATAATGCTTACACCATGGGCTATTGTTGATACTACCAGTACTGATATGAGATACGTTTCCATGGATACCGGTTTCTTATAGCTTCCTTCAGATATTGATAACTTATTATAAGCATTTTACTTCCCCTGAGTAGAGACTCAATTTTGGCAGATCACACATTCTCTTGTAGAGATGCCATCCTGATTATTTGAATTTTATAATTCACCATGATGACTTTACACTGTTGATCTTCTCTTGAATTGTATACAGTTCTTGTGTCTTTAACACGTACCAACCAGTTAACCTACAAGTAAAGTAAAATAAGCCTAAAGTACTTCTTTCCACTCTCGTTTCTTTAGGAGAAGAAAAGGAGGAATAAATAAATAAATATTATGGATATATGTATGAATATAGGCCTATATAGGCCCTATATAATATGAAAGAAAAATGTTCATATTTTAATTTGTCCTATTTGTATGCATTGATACTAACAAAAAGCCCACTTTAATGTTTGCTTACAAATAGTGATAATGTGATAAGATGTGTATGACAATTTACTTGAATGGATTGGAAATTCGGTTCAGGGGCGCCCCTGTACGATGTGTCTCAATTTAGTTTTTCTGACGTGTTTCTGAGTGGTCCAGCTAGGCACCGTGCGTTACAAAAAAAAAAAGATCATCGCGCACGCACGCCGAGTAGCCGAGAGGCCTGTTTCAAATCGGGCAAAGCTGGTTTTCCATGCAACCGAAAGTGGGCTGACCAGATTAAACTTATACAAAAGCAGAAACACGAAGTTGCAAACCATCCAGAGACTCCTAATAAATTGCGTTACTGACTAATCAATTATGTCATTACAAATCTGTATTCTCAGTTTTGTTATGTATAACATATTTTCTTATAAAACTGAAGATATGGCGTATATATTCAATACTGAATGAACGCCATTAAACTATTACCAACAACAACAACAACAACACGTACCAACAATATTGAACTTTCGTATTGTGGATGTTTTCGTAGATCAACACTTTCATTAGTGAGGACAATACTATTTGAGTGATCTTACTCTGCACTGCGGAGAAAGAAGCATTTTACTGTCTTTAATTATCTAAGCTACCAGATGAATTCACATACAAATCATCTTCTCTTGGGGATTCCTAACTAATATTGAGAATGCTCGCACTGTTCCCGTAGATGGGACCATCAACGAGGATATCTGAGTCTACACAATTTTCTGCAACACGATTTGTTTGATTCATTGCTATCCTCATATTTCTCCAGTCATCACCCATATGAGCTCTGTCTCCTTGGCCATCCTGCTTGGTAGCACCTCTGGATGCTGCAGAGCGCTGGATCTTCTTGGTCTTTCGGCTCATGTCAGGTTTGGCGTAAAGAGCCTCCACGTTTACCATCGGTTTGACCGATACATCTTCCTGCGCATAAGTTGGTGTAACAGGGGTCCCTTCATTGATACTGTATGGACCCTTACAATCCTTTTGTCCATTGAATCGGAGGGCCCGATGCATGGGTGTCGATAAAGGCCCGGTCACACAGGGAGGACGCATGGGGAACGCACGGCCAGCGCATTGGAAATTTGCGATTTGGGCCAGTGCGTTGTCGTTCGCTAGGCGTGCGTCATCATTCGTTACTCGTTCGTCGAGCGCGCTGGACCAACGCTGGACCAGCGCTATGCATGCGTCGTCATTCGCTGTGTGCGTCGGGATTTTTTGAGCATGCTCAAAAACGTGCGCCGAGCTCGACGCATGAATATACACGCCAAAGGCACGCCAGACATGCGTGGAGCGCGCTAGACCAGCGCCAGACATGCGTGGAGCACACGCCCTGTATACGCACAGCGCGCTAGCTACACGCCGTGCATTTTGTGTCAGCTCGCTAGCTTTTCCAAAATTATGACAAAAGTTAGGCACACGTTCTTTTCCGATTTCCAATGCGCTGGCCGTGCGTCGTAGAACGCGGTGCATGCGTGGACCATTCGTCCAGCGCGCTAGCAACACGCTGTGCATTCGTGGAAGTTGTTATCATGTGCGCTCTGTGTGCGCCCTGTGTGCGCCCTGTGTGCGCCCTGTGTGCGCCCTGTATGCGTCCAGCGCGCTAGCAACACGCTATGCATTTGGTGTCAGTTAGCTGTAGCTTCGACAAAAGTTGGGCGCACGACAACGCACTGGCCAAAATTGCACATTTCCAATGCGCTGGCCGTGCGTTCCCCATGCGTCCCCTCTGTGTGACCGGGCCTTAACGACGGCAGATCTGCCATCTCATTTATCGAGGTGGAGCCATCAATATCATCCAGAGAACAATAAGTGATTTCCAGAGATGGCCCACTCCCAACGACTGTACTTGGAAAGCGTGTGTTGCGGCTCTCTTCATCGTTGTGATTAGTTCCTTCCGAATTTTCGTGGCTGCGTCCTAACTTACCAAGAAGTTCTGAAGAGGCAAAGTTTGCATCGCTGCAGTTTTTGGTGAGATGAGAAAAAGAGTTGTCCTCTTTCTTTACTATTGACCGAGAGGCAGAAAGGCTTGACTGACTGCGCCGACCAGCATGGAGGTAATCAAGCTTGGAATCACCAATTGGTGACCTGTCTGCTAGTGATTGATTTGAGACAGCCCCATGGAGTAGAAAAGCTTCACTAGGTTGAGATGTTTTGGTCAAAATAGTCGTCATTCCCAGGGATTCCGTGTTATCTACACCTACTGCAGTCTCTGAACTTCTTCGAAGATCCATCGTTTTATATTTTTTCGAAACTTGCCATAAAGTTTGGTAAAACAAATGCCAATGATGAATCCAAGTGCCGATGCTACTCCCGCGGAAATGGAGACCCAAAAATTGTTTTCACCTTGGAAAAACATGTCTTCGAAAATATTACTCCAGGTGTCACCATGCCTGTAAAAGAAGCACCATGTCTAGTAGAAGTAGAAGGCATTGTAAGAGCTGTTACGTGGGCCGTCACAGTGAGGTTTTTGCATTGCAAATTTTCTTTTGGATGTGCTTGCCGTTGAGTCTTTTTGCTAGATTCCGCAAGAAAGACAACTTTACTAAACCGGCCGTCCAAGAAAACAAATTTTTCCATGCTATGCACAATCACATTTGAGTTATCATCCTCTTCTCCGTAAAAGAAAAAGATATTACGAATGTTAGACAAAGTACTATTTCTGTTACTTGGTATCGAGTATTTTCGCTAGATTTTCCGTTAATAATAATAATGATATGTCTTTGTTACCAAGGGTAGCGCCATCAGGATTCATACTGTTCTCCCTAAGGGCCCTGCAAAATGCTAAGTGAGTTCCAAATTAGTGGATAGTGGACATATAGGACCACTCGAGATGTTTCAGCCACACCCCAGCCCGACTATAAACTGATCCCAAACAGACCGATTCCTGGTCATTAGGGGTATTTAGTGTCGGTTTGGTATCGGTATGGACATTGACTGATGTATTAGACACACCCCTTATCTATAATTTCTCAATTATTCAATTAAATTCACTTTCCCAGGGGTACTATCCTTTCCCAATTAGAACCTTTCGAAATGTATTTTCCCTTTATTTTCCCCTTTATGTGCGATTACACTTTAACCCTTATACTGCCAAAACGTTGCCCGCTCTTTCACGAGGAAATGCCATGTAGATGTACTATCGTCCGCTAAAGATTTAACCATGGCGTGTGATTGCGCATGCGTCGCACATCAAAGTTCCTGTTGGTTAAAAGGCCTAGAAACGGTAACACCCACTCTGTAACCAGGGAGACAGTTAAGGATGGACTCAAACGACGGACGTTGTTTTTATATTTCAAGTGGCTTAAAGAGCTTTCGTTATTGAAATGCTTTATTCGATACTGGGTGTGAATAAAACAAAACCAAGATTTTCTTAATCACTTACCACTGTACAATTTGTCTAATGTCTGTTATTGTACTCCGTTTAAATATATATATATATCGGGAAACTTTATTTATCATTATCTGTCTTAGCCTATTATTCTTTTCTTAAAACTATGCTTAATGTATTTCATAGCAGGTTGTTAAACAACATAAAGAAATGGTAATTACAACAACCGGTGCAAACCATGCGACTGTGATTTTATTTAGAATTCAGATATATTAGTGGTGCCAAACAAATTGTATCGATTATAGAATGTAATATACAACAAGATATTTTAGGCATAGGGTGAACATTCTCATTAGTATAAAAAAAATGAATAAAATATAAATCACTGCAATATTTTATAATCTTGTGAAAAGAATATACTCTTATAAATTTTGCGGAAGGCATTTTAAGATCTTTACAGTAAGAAAAAGATAGATAGATAGATAGGGAGAGGTAAAGATTAACTTATTACTTTTATTTCGGATCTATTGGTATTTTATATATTTATTCAAATATCTTAGTTAACTCAGAATGATGAATGACCCGATTCATCCATACACATCATACCATCACAGTTTATTTCATCAGTGGGGTTCGCGACGCTGTTACTATAAATCTGACTGTTATTCACAACTGAATTCGAAGCGTTCCGATAAAAGTCATCACCAGGAACCCTCGGGTCATCATAATCTGATTCCAAAGCAACAGTTCTCTTGGTTTTTCGACTCATATCGGGTTTGGCGTAGAGCTCGTCAACATTTCTTGTGGGACCTGACCTGTTAACCGTCACATCGTGTCTTCCATCCTTTCGTTCTACCGATAATGCACACGGTCTCTCATTCCAAATGACATGGTTGTACGGGTCGGAATGATCTGTTTGTCCATCACTTGGGTGAGATGACGATTGAAAGGTCATCGGAGATGCTATCCCGTTGTTAGAAGGAGTAGCTTTGACATCATCCAAAGAACAGTATGTACTGTCTTGAAACGGTGCACTTGGGATGAGTACAGTAGGTGGTGCGCTTCCAATCTGATTGATATCTGCAGTACCGGCAGAAGAGCGCTCTGTCTCGTGCAGACGCTGGTCTGAATGCCGATTCTTTACCTCATCATGCTCATGATTGTTTCCAGTATGGGCAATGGATCTGTTGTCCATTTGTCCAAAGTCACCTTGAAAGTAGCTGAGAGGTCCATGTCGACTTTCCTGACACACATGTATGATAGCATTACCCGTTCCATGCTGTTCCTCGACTGTGGTGTCATGTGATACGTCTCTCCTGGGTTGAGACCGCGCAGAAGAAATATTGGTCAGTTCAAGAGATTCCGTAGCATCATCACCAGCCACTGGGCTTGAATTAATTTCAACCTTGCGTTTTGGCTTCATGCAACGCTGGTAAAAACCTCGAATAATAATGAAGCACATACAAATTGTCAACGAAAATGCTATTGCTGATACTACGGTCAAAGGAACAATATACGTATTTTCAATTTTGTTCGTGGTTGAATCTGTTAGCGTCATATAATTCGTAGTGACCCGAGTTTGATCTGTATTTTCCGAAATCATTGATATGGAAGCATTTCTTGAAACATTCAAACTGATAGTTTGACATTTCTTGCCATCTGTTGAGTTGCTTAACGGATTTCTGTCTGAAACCGATGTGGTATAAATGTAATTTCCGAAATCCAAACTTCCAACGCCGTAGATTAGTAACGGGTTCGAGTCATTTCTCCCTTCAGCACAAACAAAGAGAATGCGTTCGGAAGCAAGTATGAAAACTTCTTCCATGAAATGTAGGGATATGAAATCGCCATCAGCTTTGTACCACCATGTAAA
Organism: Strongylocentrotus droebachiensis; assembly: GCA_035222895.1. Classification (NCBI taxonomy): domain Eukaryota; kingdom Metazoa; phylum Echinodermata; class Echinoidea; order Camarodonta; family Strongylocentrotidae; genus Strongylocentrotus; species Strongylocentrotus droebachiensis. The sequence continues at coordinate 153,378 of JAVYIG010001811.1, forward strand.
GAAAAAGTTTTTGTTTGCTGTGCAACATTGAAAAGTGACATTCTCGGTTATGGCATCTTGAATATTGTATTGTACTACAGGCGGGAACTTGCAAGTTTTTTCCTCATTTCGTTTCGGATGTGAAGTGACACATTTGACTGGCAAGGTTCTTCCATTAAATAAGTCTCGGGGATCGATGTAAACACTGAATTTGTTTGTGAGGTTGAATCGACCTTCAAAGTTCACGTTTAGAGTATCATGTGTATAAAGCACCTGATTTTTCGCATCTAGAAGATGTGCTTGATCCCCTTCCATCACTTGCAGCCATTGGCATGTCATGTGTATTTTCTTTCTTTCCTTGTTGAATATAGTCAAACAAGTAGGTTCTATATATTCAACAGTCAAATTCAGTATCAAAACTGTACAGAGGATCTGTGCACCATCATATATTGAGATGACATGTTTCCCCATATCATTAATTTCGACGAAAGAAATGAATAGAGTAAGAGTACCATTAGTGTCCTCAATCAAATCATAACGTGTGACATCAAAAGAAACGTTTCCTCCTGTGAACTCCAGAGTGCCATTGTGTCGCTTTTCCCACGTTGACTCTCCCTTGATCCACACCAGTGATTGAGTACTTTGTATTGGGGTATGGAGAGGAGGTATCATCAGCGAAACATTTCGTCCGTTCAATACGTGAACTAATTTGTCCAAGTCCAGCGGTCCATCACACCCCCATCCATTATCCTCACAAAATGAGGACGGGTAAAGAGACAGCAAAATAAGAAAGAAATGTAAAGCCTTTATGAAGTCGGGTAAGCCTGTTAGAGACATTGTACCGAATTTAATGTAAACGCTCTGATGTTTAACGAATATCAGGTAGCAGACATTAACTCAGTAGAGAGAAGAAGTGTAGAAAGAATAATCAAATTCTGGTGATAATGCTGCAATGAAATGAATCCAGCTAGATTGGTCATATTTAGACTGGCTTCGCGCCGATATGCCTCTTAATAGCTTTATCAATTCCATCTAAGATCCTCATGAAATATGAAGAGGTGAGAGTGATTAATTATAGCATTTAGAATTGTTTTAGTAACGCAATCATAGACGACTAGAATTTATGATGCAATCTAGAAGACTTAAACTCATTAATTTTGTCACTGTGGAGGTGGGGTCTCGTTAATAATGTCCCATCAAATTGCTATGGTCATTAAATATTTTGATTCTTTCTTACTGATAACATTACCACTTATCAACCAAACCCATTTCAAAACTATGGACTTGGTTTCCTCAAGTGTAAAGTGTCTCCTCAAGTTTCCTCAAGTCTAAATTGAATACAGTACGTCCTTCAATCAAAATCAATAAAGACACATTCATTATCTTGATTGATATATGACTAGTACTTGTAATGAGAGCCCTCCCATGCTGAAACCAAAACTTCAGATATCTCCAAGGTTGAGTATTGTGCAGCCGTCATTCATAATTTACTGCGTTATTGCTTTATCTTTTATCTTTCAAGGCAACTTTTTTAATCATATTTTTATTCTGTGACTTCGCACAATTATGTTAAAACATATTCAAAATAGAATGCAATCTTTCATATTCAGCTTGTTTAACATGTTCATTTTTACCTAATACTTCTGATCATTTTGACATTTTAAAAACGCACATGGATTGTAATGGTCGTATTCCTTTAGTTATAGTGAAGATTACTAACAGTCCAGTTACGCTTGTAAATATCTAAGGCCCAAATAGTGACAACGATATCTCTTTTTCGGAATTACGCGAATTGTTTTGTAATTATGGTGAAGAGCCACATAGATTAGGTAAAGATGTTAATACTATTTTGAACCCAAAGCTGGATAAATTTCTAAGATTAATTCAAAACCACCTTTATTGTTATAATGCCATATATCTTATTTTAAATTAGCTTATGTATGGAGACACCTTCATCCTGCAACATTGAAATATGCTTGGTTGTCTCACGATTGTAAAAGTGGAAATCGTTGTAGAATTATTGTGGAATCAGTAAGAGATGAAATTAAAATAGTTTTCACTGAAAATGCGGGTTCAAGCTAGAGTCAAATATGGAAACTTTTGAAATTAGAGTTCATTGTAAGTTTATTGACATTCCCAGAAAGAAGAAAAAGAAAAGCATTTTACCAATTTTGTCCGCACAAATATCCTGACAATTAAGACTGAAAATACTTTTTCAAATAAATTGAATAAATATGTGATACAACGTATTAAATACTGTACGTTAAATAGTACGAAGGAAACAGCCATTACAAAATTTCATACGTTTTTGGTCTTAAACATTTAACAGGTTTTAGGCGGGATTCGATAAAGATCCTCAAGTTTTCGTTAAAGCAACAATTATTCCGACACTCACCATTTTTCCAAGATTGCACCCCGTAATTTCTGTTATCCATTGTGATATATTTTATATAAACTTCACATTATGATGCTATATTTATAATCTTTCACACTATCACCTCTCATGCCTGGTGTCTGCCGAACCTGTAAACTTAAGCCCTACTGTAAGAAAACACGAATGCTATGATGCTTACACCATGGGCTATGGTCGGTACTACCAGTACTGATATGAGCCACGTTTCCAAGGATACCGTTTTCTTGAAGATTCCTTCAGATTTTGATGAGGTATATTAAGAGCAATTTCTGTCCCCTGAGTAGAGATACAGTTTTGGTAGATCACACTTTCTTTAGAGATGCCATCCTGATTTATTGACGTCAGATCAAGACTTGTAGAATTCACCATGATGACTTTACCCTGTTGATCTTCTTTTGAACTGTATAAACTTTCTGCAACACGTACCAACAAAATTATACTGTCGTGTTGTGGATGTTTTCGTAGCTCAACATTTTCAATATTACGGAAAATGATCTATACTTCGCACTGCAGAGGTAGAATCAGATATAAAACATGTATCCATGGCTGCATGTAGACCTGGACTCTCTTTAATTATATTGGTCACCAGACGAATTCACATACACAGCGTCTTCTCCAGCGGATTCATATTCAAGATTGAGAATACTCGCACTGTTACCATAGATAGGACCAACGAGGATATCTGAGCCTACATCATTTTCTGCAACACGATTTGTCTGATTCATTGCTATCCTCACATTTCCCCAGTCGTCACCCACAGGAGCTTTGTCTCCTTGGTCATGCTGCTTGGTAACACCTCTGGATGCTGCAGAGCGATAGATCTTCTTGGTCTTTCGGCTCATGTCAGGTTTCGCGTAAAGAGCCTCCACGTCTATAATCGGTTTGACCGCCAGATCTTCCTGCGCATAAGGTGGTGTAACAGGGGTCCCTTCATTGATACTGTATGGACTCTTAAATTCCTTGTGGCCACCAAATCGGAGGGTCTGTAACATGGGTGTCGATGACGACGGCAGATCTCCCATCTCATTTATCGAGATGGAGCCTTCAATATCATCCAGAGAACAATAAGTGATTTCCAGAGATGACCCACTTCCAATGACTGTACTTGGAGCGTGTGTCTTTCGGATCTCTCCATCATTGGGAGTATTTCCTCCCGAGTTTTTATTGATGCGTCTAGACTTACCAACAAGTCTTGAAGAGTCAAAGTTAGCTTTGCTGCAGTTGTTTGTGAAATGTGAAGTAGAGTTACCCTCTTTCTTTACCAATGACTGAGTGTCAGGAAGGCTTGATGTACTGCGTCGACCAGAATGTAGGGAATCAAACTGTGGATCATTAAATGACATTTCTTCTAGGGGCTGATTTGAGACAGTCAAATGTGGAAGAGAACATTCATCAGGTCGAGGTGACTGGGTGACCATTTCCAGAGATTCTGCGCTATCTTCACCTTCTGCGGCCGTTAAACCCCTTTGACGACCCAATGTGTTATCTCTTTTTTGAACTTTGCCATACAGTGTTGTAAAACAAATGCCAATGACCATTCCAAGGGCTAATGCTACTCCTGCGGTCATGAAGATCCACAGTTTTGTATTATCCTCGGCAATATTTGTCTCCGAATATGTTCCTTCAGTTGTTGCCATGTCGGTTAATGGAGCACTGGGCCTAGTGAAATTTGAAGTAGAAATCATTGTAAGATCTGTTACGTTGACGGTCACAGTGAGGATTTTGCATCGCAGATTTTCTGATAAATGTGCTTGCCGTTGTGTGTTGTTGCTCGAATCAACAATGAACGAAATGTTACTGAACCGGTAGTCCAATAAATGTAATTTGTCCATGCTGTGTATGATTACATTTTAGTGATCATCCTCTTCACCGTAAAAGAAAACGATATGATGAATGTGAGACAAAGTATAATTTGTTGCAAATTCGAGAGGTATCGATTCTCCACCTACATTGTACCACCAAGTGTGGGAAATATCCTCACTTGGGACGCAACGCCCAAGTATGGATTGATCAGGTTGTTGGTTCCGAATCGTGTGTTGCGTTATTGATGGAAAAGCACATGTCTTATTAACATTCAACTGTCTATGAAAAACTAAACATTTGAAGGGAAATTTATTTCCAGCCAGTAGGTTTTCCGTCGACACATAAACGCTGAAGGTATTTGTTATTTCCTTATAGATATAACCCGAATAGCTTATTCCAGTCTCCTCCTTGGATACTACACTTTCTCTAGATACAATCTCTGCGTAGTCTCCTTTATAAACCTGGACCCAACGACAAGACATCTCTACCTTACCTGGTGTATGTAAAAGAAGAGCATTACAAGTAGGGTCCGTGTTATAAATTCTTAAAATCAAATCAAGCGCCGTGCAAACTGATCGAAACCCGTCGTAAATGTTAATAGTGTGAGTTCCTGAATCAGCTTTTTTTGCGGATTTTATAGACATTTCAAACGTGTTGTCTTCGTATCCTTCAACCAACGTGTGACGTTCGTTATTCACATTGCTTATGAAACCATGACTGGAACTGTTGTATATCCCAATTAAAACATTTCGATCGGTTGTCCACCGAAGATCTTGCGTTTTTAGCAATGACTGTGCGACACGAAATGTAACGGAAACGCTTTCTTCGTTGATTCCGTAGAAAGTTTGATATTGGTCATTCACACAAACCTCCGTAGAAATAGACTGCTGATAGAAAACTTGCAGAATGAAAAGAAGTAGAAATGGTTTCATGGTGACGGTAAAGTCCTTTTTAGACAACATGCTTGATGTTTAGGCTTGTGAACTTGGAAAAGGTATGAACTCAGATGTAAAGTCACAAAGTATAGAGCAGAGATACTCGTCATGATATATGAAGACGTTTAATAGTACCAACATATATGCTGGAAGTTACCTTAAGAGCTTGAAACTGTTTTCGCCAACCTATAACAAATCGCCCAATCACAGCTTGACAAGTAGCCGCCCTTATTCTAGAAGAGGTGTGAAGAGCAACCACTTGAGGTCTTTTAATATCATAAAATCCTTTGTCTTACTTTCTTTTCATATTATACATAGACACAGAATAGCTATGGTTTCAGTTTGAACGCTCTTGAGGAAATCAATGTGTCAAATTTTGATCTATGATCGGCAATTAGGCCTAATGCCAAATCTTAGCTTCATTAACCAGCCAGTCATAAGTAACCATTTTTCTTTATTGTATAAATATCATTGAAAGATCATTTGCTTAAAAACAAAACCAAATAAGTTTTAAAATGACCGATTGTCTTGATTTCTTTTTAAATAGTGCATTGAATAAATTTAGTTTCAGTTGCAATACTCTTTAAGTGTCGGGTTAGATCTTCCATGGTTATCATTAAAGTTTTGTGCCTTTCATTATTTCTGTAACTTTGTATCGTGTATTTCAAGATTGAGTGGATGATGCTCATTGGATCACCCCTAATATCTCACTTTATTTTCATTTGGTTTTAAAAGCCGTCAAAAAGCCCCATATACGCATTTAAAAGAACATAAAGACTGTGATTATCATTTAATAATAATACGGCTGGATTGTGCTATCATTTAATGGACTTGTTTTACCTAGATCTCCACCCGATCCCGACCGACTTCTGACCTTGAACTAGTGTTTTGTAATTCTTTGTTTCATCTTTCGTCGGTTTGGTATCGGTCTCGTCAGTGTGACTGAGGTAATATACACACCCCTTATCTGTCAATCATTCAATATACGTATAAACTTATCATTATAATTAATTATCATAATGATCAGGATTATCAGGCAAGGCTTATAAAACTGCGAGGGGCGTTAGTGAAAAGAAAGTCAGAAACAGAAAACAATCAAGAAAGTGAGACAAATTTCATTGACTTGGAATTTGCTCTCGTAATATTTCCTAACCACTCCAAGATTATTTTGGTATTTATGTATTTAATTAACATAAAGTTTGTTGCACTGCTTAAAAAGTAAACTTCTTTAGTTTGCATACATTGGTCTTTAATTTTCCGAATATTCTTGAATGATAGATAATCGTGTTTATCTTAAGAACTCAAGCTATGTAGGGTTTGTATCCCCGAAGTAATCTCGTTTGCGTATATATGATTTTATGGTATTCCAAACCAAAAACACCCGTTATGCTAAAAAATGTTTTGTTTAACATTAAGTGTGAAATCAACTACACGTACCAGCCCATTTTGTAGTTCTTTTTCAACAATCCAGTTTTTAAAAAGGATATATCAGTGAATCTAAATATTTTGTTACAATTACAAACGTTTTTGCCCTTTTTCTTGATGTTCTGTTAGGTTCTTGTATCCCTGTCTACAATTTATTACGTTGGGATTATGTTAAATCAATTTCACTTTATTTGATTATATTCGTTATACATGTGATTATTATTTATGATATTCATAGAAACACATGGAAGAGCAATGGCATTAAGGAAATTCTACTGAAATGGGACATCTACCAAATGTATACATTCCTGATTTACCATATAGAAGTTTTAAGTTTTAAATATTCTTATGAAAAAAAAAGCAAACAAACAAACAACTAACAAACAATCGCTGGCATTCCCCATCCCGTCCTTAAATGTTCTCTATTGACCGATACATGCTGCGGTAAAAAAAAATTGCTCTCCTCCTGTTCAACTACTGATCCATCTGTGAGCATGGACTGATGAATACGTTAAATAATCAAATTAAGTATCTTTTTAATTTGTATAAATTCACGTAATTTACCTTGTTATTTCCCTTTTTCAATGTTTTTTAGGCTCCATGTATTCAAGACTTTTATTATTTCTTTATTTAGAGAATAAATAAAGACTGAAATATATCATTGAAACGTTATTTCTTTTAGAAAGACGTTTATCAACTTTATCAACTTTGACCAGCCCCTCCACCAATCGTCATTCGTACTTTATATGAAAACACTAGGCCCCATCTATGAAATTAATTCGCTTTAATTATTGACAGTAAAATCATTACAGAGTCATGAATGTTGATAAAATCTGAAATTCAATATTATATATACCTCCACGCTTCTCCTCCTCCTCTCTCTCTCTCTCCCTCTCGCTCTCTCTCGCTCTCTCTCTCTCAATCTCTCTCTCTCTCAATCAATCACCTTGTTATAATTGAACACCAGATGAGGCCTTTTTATTTTGCTATTTGTCTATTGCTTATTCATCTTCAATGTTCAGTTTCATGTTGCCATTTTCTGCGTTATGTCGCTTTTTCTCCTTTCTGTTTGTCCTTATCTTTCTCTGCATATATGAATTAGCCCTCTGTCTGTTAATGCATTTAATTGTTTCTGTTTGTAGGGGTTTCAGCTTTCTTATCAGGCTCTGACTACTCACTGTCCCAAACTGAGTTGTCACGTTCGCAAGACAATCGCCGATTCACGGAGGTTCCCCATTTATTCATTGATAAAAACGTCTTGTAATGAAACCCAAAGTTACATTATTTATAAGCCTCACCTTCGGCACCTTGTTAAGATTCTCTGAGTACTTCCCGAGACTATATACACATAATTATTTTATTTTTGTCGCTGGAAATTAAGACACGTCGTTTTTTATTATAACCATGAGAACGATTAAATGACTTTCACTATGACTATAAATGAGGAAACAACCACATTAATCTCATCACGAAACCAGGAGTCTTTTAAAAAGTTATTTATTGGTAATTGTGTGTTGTCTACCCATTTATCTTTCCATGGACACTTTTTTCTTGTCCAGTGTCATGTTAATGCCAAATACAGTAACTTCCTCAATCACCGCATATATACATACATTTCGTGTATAATTTTTGGTTCTTTGTTTAATAGGACGCGCTAATGAGGCTACATCTATGAATCACACATCTGGGCTATATTCCTAAACCTTAGCCTAGTTGTGAACTAACGACATGTCAATCATATTCAATAAGTTGACAACCAGCATAATAAGGTCCAATGAATATGGGCCCTGATCAATATCGGCTTGTATTATGATACATAATTCTGATGGGAAGGTAGCGCTACAATTTTTAGAGATTCTTGTACATTATTCTTGTCTACTTGCCACAGTCATTGATCACAATCATGATAATGGCTACAGCTTAAGTATATGAAATAAGACTACATTGTGCAGATACTGTTAATATAATTACAACTATTGTTACATACAATACACACGTACACGCTCATACTCTCATAAACACACACACACACACACACATACTCACTTTTTTGTTCTGCAATAGTTTTTTTTTATTGATTCCAAACAATACAAATTAAATTTTAGAAATAAATTACAGTTGTTTTCCTTGACATGAATTCAAGACATTTACATTAAATAAATTGTACAATTGATGAAAACAAAAATGAAATCAGTTGTAACATAAAACAAAATAACCCCATCCAACCAAACACACTACTACCCCCCTCCCCACCATGCGACACACACACCACCCGACCACACTTCCACCACACACTGTTCCCAGCCCCCTCAGAATACCCCAAATTGGAGCGACAAACAAACAGAAACAATATATTTAAAACATTTAAAACAAAAACGAGGCTACAATAGCCACAATAGTCCAGTGTATTTGCAAGCACACACACACATTTGGGCGTGTTTAGTAGTGATCTGTCTAAGCACACACACTACACCTGAAAAGCTTTACATAAGAAACGAAATAAAGCTTTCACAATGAAGCAATTAATATCTTAATGAAGCTAATACATAGAGATAAAGATATTTTTCATTTATATTGTCTAGTGCTTTTACATTTCTTGTACACAGTGAGAATCTTAAAATTATTATTATTATTTTTTTTGGTGGTGTTGATTTTGTTCAGCTAAACGTTTAAGAGTAAATAACAAATATTATATAACACAATTTACCACTTACAGTGAAAACACAACAAAGGCAAAACTATATTTAAATTTCAAACTATTTCGCTATCATTTAGACCGTTTGTCCTTATGTTAATATTAAATACCTAGTTCAAGCAAAACTGTACGTTAAAGCTACTCAAAGTGTCATTTTTTATACAGAAAAAATGTTTATAAGTGATGTATTTTTACTAGACAGTTGAAGTTAAAGCAGACAAACAAAATGACAAAATGCAATGAGTCCTTCAGGAAAAAGAAGGAGCGGGTGCGTTAATATACAGTTCTCCACCATCCGTCAATTCGTCAGTGGGATTAGCAATCATGTTACCATAGAAGTCAGTATGGTTCAGGACCAGGGGTTCTGAGCCATGTTCTAGAACGAAAGTGTCTCGGCCGGAGTTAAGACCGAGGTAGTTACCTGGGTCGGTACCTGGAGGCCTGGGGTCGTCATAATCTGACTCCAAAGAGGTCATTTTGTTGGTCTTTCAGCTCATGTCCGGTTTGGTGTACAATGAATTTAAACGAAGAAGAAGACGTCGTTGTTGGTCCCATATCGAAGTGGTCCTTAAAGATGAATGGGGATGTGGAAAAGACGATGCATGTGAAGGCCGGTGTTCCTTCGAGATATCTTTAGAGGTGCCTTTGACATCATCAACTGAACAATATGCAGTGTCCAGGTATGGCGCACTAGCAAGATCATGTCTTATATGCTTATCATGGTTTGTGTCAAGACCAGTGGTGGTGCGTCCGATGGCACGCTTATGATCTTCCAAATTTGAAGTGTAATTAGTAGGTCGATGAGCAAAACAATTGCTCTCAGGCTCTCCATGTTGGCGCTGCGAATGTGGGCTTGGAGGTCCACCCTTGAGGTTGGAAATGTGAGCCTTTCTGACTTGGTTTTGTTTGAGCCTTCCCTGACCTATTGAACCCTGAAGAACAGTAGCTCCTCGAAGTTCAGAATCCCGACAACTTTGAAGCTCTTGTAACTGTAAGTCCCCCATGTCTTCAGACTGTGCACCAGTATCACCAATTGCTACCGTGGAATCAATTTGTATCACATCATTTATCTCTTTTCCAAAGTGGTGTCGATATTTTCTTGAAACAATGTAGTAACAGTTGACAGAGCCAGTAGCAAGGCAGAATATCACAGAAAGCACTAACATTACCCAAACCCAGATCGGGACTTTATTTGCAAAGGTATTATTCACGTTGGAAGCTTTTGACGTCACAGTAAATTCTTTGGTTTCACTGTTAGTAGGCAGCGTGCTCAATTCTGGATTTTCATCCGGATTTTGTACATTTTTTGTTTTAATGTTTGTAACCTCAAAAAAAATGTTCTCACACTTTAAATTCACATCCGAATTGTTACTTCCTTCAGTTCGGCCGAATGCCGACACAGAAATGTTGTACTGTTTACCTTCTACAAGATTAACATTTCCAATGCTATGCAATAACACTGTGTTGTTTCCACTCTGTACACCGCAGAGGAAAGAAAAGTGACGTCCCACATGGGTAAGGGATAACTTGTCAGTAAGAATGAGTGGAATCAAATTGTTACCATTATTGTACCAAAACTTGATAGCATCGGCTTCTACCGTGGTGCAACATTCAAACTCAGAAAGCAGAGTTTGGTATTGTTTTGGAAGAAATGTACACGTCTTATTGACAGATCTTTTGCCATTAGAAATAAGACACATGCTCGGCACAACTCGATTATCATGTACATTTTCAAGAGGAAGGTAAACGCTGATTTTTTTGGTTGAATTAGAATCGCAATCAATATGCATCTCCGTAGTCTCATACTCATACACAACCTGATTTCCTGCCAAAAGTTGTACTTGATCCTCTAAGTTGACCTGCACCCACTCACAAGACATCTGTACTCTTCGAATATCTTGGTCAAAGAGGGTTGAACAGATTGGGGCTGTCTCTTCAATGGTTAAATTGAAAATTGCAATGGCGCAGAGCGATTGTTTCCCATAGTTAATTTTAACGACGTGCTTTCCTGAATCACTTGGTTCAGTAAATGCAATAAACAAGTCGATAGCATTCTTTCCCAACTCTTTTGTCAACTTATAGCGTTCTCGATTAGCAGATGTATTGTCAATATTGTCCAAAAGCAGATTATCCAGTGTTATCCATTTCGCCCACACTAATGATTGATTCTCAGTCAATGGATCATTCAGAGCAAATCTCACCGAAACATTTCGTCCGTTGAATGCTTCTAATGCTTCTCTTTGTTTGTCGCCACACCAGAATAAATCACTGTTACAAAATGTCATTTGGAAGACAGTTTGAAAAATGATAAAAATTACTGGAGAGATTTTACATTTCGGCGTGAAACGATTTCGAGGCATGATGGAGGATTCCACTCTATCTTAGCTTGATATAGTTACGCTGGCCTTAGCACCACGTCTTCAGCAGAGTTATCAACAGAGGTTCACGATTATCCTAAAGAGCTTGGAAAAGCGTTCTCAGACGACTAGATTCGGAGCTAAAGTTGAATGTGGATAATCATGAAAGTGAACCGTATATGCTTATATTCTAAAGTATTTGAATGAATGGAAACGAAGGATATACATAGTTTTTAATATCTATCGATGTCATTGATTCTTGATACGCGATATGATCAGAAAGGCAAATGGCTGAAGGGACTGGAGGCTGTGCTTTGGTTTATAATGACTCTCGTTTATAATAGGGTGGAGTAAGTGAAATTAATGACTATCTGCTTGTGAGAGTGCGTACATTTTTCAGGCAATTATGGTGATCAAATTTCCTGCCCGTCTTTCGTTTGGAAACTAACTTATACTAACAATAATTTAAAACAAAGGAGGTGGCTTTGTTATGGGCGGAGTTTATGAATCTACACAAAGGTCATTTGCTGGTTTTCTTTAGTTTTGAACATTGACGAAGACAAACTTAGCATCATTCCCAGAATATTTCGTCTTATCTTTGAAATGAATGAAGACATAGGGAATGAAACTAGAAGTTATTGATTAATTTGACAAGCACTAACAAATCATTTATCGAATGTTCTCATTTTATGTAAAGAAATTTAACGTGAGGAAAATTAATCGTCTGATCAATAACGGAACAAGAATATTTACGATGACGTCCTATAGTCTTTGAGCTGAGAATGGTCGTTACAGGAAATTCTCTTTTCAACAAGACTCGCATTTGATTCTTCATATTTTACGATGAACGAGATTGTTAAAGCGTTTAAAATAACCATCATAACTCTTTTCTTTTTAGCCGATATCCCACGGTACGATTTATGTTACGCATATCTGTAAAATGATAAACAAACTTGCAATTTGATTAACGCAGCGAGATTAAATATTCTTAACCGGGATTCCTAATTGATTATCATTTGCTAAAACAAAATGTTAAACTTGCTGTTTGCTTGTGTAGCACATTCAATGATGGAACAGTTGCATGAAGCAGATTACCGCGTCTGTTATCGACAAAGTTTGTTACTGGTTATATCATATGACCTAATATTAAAATGTAATTAATCCTCAGTCTTTATATATCGCAGGTTATAATATTTCATCAGCTTCACACGCCATTGACGCTGGAGACCATAATGTGCATGTAAATGCAGTAATTAATTATAATTTTTTCCCCTTAATATGACTTTTCTTGTTATAATTATAACATGTGTATCCATCATGCATCTTTTTTGAATATCTATTTGCAAAGAAGAGAATACTAAAATAAATATATGATGTTTACTCAAATAGTAAAAACAAACGTCTTAATAGAATGTTCACTTTTAATATAATGAGTGGACAGATGTGTTCATGTATAAATCGTTATGATCTTTAGATGAAGCGACGGCATTTGCAGCGCTGTTGCCATAAATGTGATCACTATTAAGGAGAGATGGGTCATCTAAACTTCCAGTTGAAAGGAGAATGTCTGGGCACAGTTCTTTCTCCACATGGCCGGCACCCAAACAAGTGACCCTTGCCCGATCAGAAAGACCCTCGTCTAATCCAGGAACTGATTCAAATGACTGATTTTCGACGCCGACTAGCTTCTTGGTCTTCCGGTTCATGTCAGGTTTGGCGTACAATGTTTCCACATCTGATGTTGGCCCTGTAAAGTTGTCCACTGATGAGTTATCATTCTTGATTTTCGGCTTAACGCATGGAGAAAATGTATTCTCGGCACGAGTTCCCTTATCAAGTGAAGTGCCCTGGTAACCGGATGTTTGGACGATCCATGTCGCGGCCTTTACTGCTTCTGGTACAATGTTCCCATTTGCAGGAATGTCATTGGTGTCATTGACGTCACTTACAGAACAGTATGTGCTATCGAGACTTTCGGCAACAGCCCCGGAAATATTTACACTTGTATTTCCTTTCCCGTTCCCGCTCCCCGTGTCTTCCCCACACGTTTCCTTTACACCATCTTCACCTCCTCGTTGTCCAGGATGATCAGCTATGTGGACCTCATCCTTATATACACAGCCACGTCGTAGAGGGAGTTCTGGCAGACTGTCCTTACGTTCTGGATTATATATCCGTTGCCTACGTGTTCAGGATCTATCCCATTCGCCGAAGTATGAGACGATAAGGTCGCCTCGTCAGCTGACTCTCCACCTGTTGATTGAATCGTGTTCATGCTAATTCCATGTGATCGCTCTCTTTTGACTCGATATTGATACTTGATTAAAAATCGTTTGTCACATTTGCTAAAGCAGATTCCAAAGCAGATAACTATGCTGAACAATTGTTTTGTTTCCTTGCCAACGTCCATATCAGTCGTACTCATCTCTTCATTCACGACACAATTTGACGAGGAGTCATTTTCTTGAGATACATTCTCACAATATACGATGATGATGGAGCTGTTTTCCCCTTCAGAAGATTTGCATTTAACATCTTCTTGTATTTGTTCATTGACAATGTCTTGATAACGTTTGTTCTCGTTCCCACCGACAAGAACGATTCGCTTGATGTTTACCAAAGAAATCTCGTTAGAATAATTGAATGGGAGTAGATTACCACCAGTACCGTAAGAACATGATGCGACTTTTGAGTCTTTGACCTTGCAACGGTCAAAAAAAGCACCTTGATTTTGATCTTTTCCAATGGAAATTGATTGTATTGTAGGAAATGTACATGTTCCATTTATGATCCCTTTGTCATTTGATATAGCACACCTACTCGGCATGATCTCTTCGTTAAATATTTTTTCTAGAGAAACGTATGCAATTAATGTATTTGATAAATCAAAATCATCTTTGTAGTTCATCCGAAGCGTTTCATATTCATATAGCACCTGATTTCCTGCCACGAGTTGTGCTCGATACCCTTTGTTCACCTGCAACCACTGGCATGACATCTGTAATTTACCGATATATCTATTGAAGAGCGTAGAACAAATAGGTGCTGTACCTTCAATGGTTAAATTCAGGATAACAATGGTACATAGTGATTGCGACTCCTGGTAAATTTTGACGACGTGCTGTCCCGAATCGTTTTGCTCAGTAAACGCAATGGTCATCTCGAACTGGGTCCCGTTGATCTGACTCAACGTATAACGACTATTATCAAGAGATGCGTTGGTAATACATTCCAGAGTACGATTCTGTAGTTTGTCACACACTAACTCTCCCCTTGTCCACACAAGTGACTGAGGACTACCAACTGTCTCCTTCAGGTTAAACCTGAGAGAAATATTCTGTCCATTTACCTCATATTTGACTCTTCTTGTTGTTGGTTACACCATAAGGTATCATCTTGAGAACAAGTCTGTTTGATGAAACATTGCAAAATAAAAAAGACCACAAATAATGTCCGTTCAACAGCGATGCTTTCTTGAGACATGGCGATAATTTTGAAGAAAAAAATATGGTAAACGCTATTAATTGAAGTTTTATTTCTAAAACAAGTGGTATAAAGGTCCTTTCACATACAAATAATTCAGAATGACTAAATGATGGAGCTCTTGTGCCACGTATCAGGTGGTAATGTGACAAGAGCGATATAAAAGCCTATGTTTGATTAGCATGGTCGGTTTGGAATGATGAAAGCAAGAGACAACATACTCGCGTAAAAGAGGAGGGGCTTCGCGAAGTCTTCTACTGACCGTCCTCCATAACCACAGTGGCCAAACCTACATGTAGAACTGGCAATAGCCAATGGATGAAGGGCAAAGATAGACAGTGTCACTCACAAGGCAACGAAGGGAATGACCTCCTATAAGAGAATGAGCCCTTCTTTAGAAAATGGACCCTTCACACTATTTCCGTGATCGTGTTGGTGAGTGAAAGTGCTAATCCCATTTACCCGTTTTTGTTCATCTTTGAGAGAAACGGTGATTCACAAGAAGGCACTATGGAGAAACTAAATACTATTGTCCAAAGTTGCTCTCACTTGACTCACTACCCTGACTTTTTTCAAACTATGTTTTAATGGTTGTTAATTTCCTGTCATCTTTACAACCAGATGTGATTTGTTACTTTCAAACCTGAACCTACAAAAGGCTTGCCATTAAAGAGTGAGGTTTCGAAAACCATCACAACAATAAGAGCATGCTTAAAATCGGGCATATCACCCTAAATTACTTTCGGTTTACAATTAGCATTAAAATATACCCAATTCGAAAATGGTATGCATCCTCGTCAGACAACATATTCTTTCTCTATTCAACTAAATTGCAACTTAAAACCAAAGAAATCTCCCCTTAAATTTTCTAGAATTAACCAGGGGCTTCAAAATATTTTAGTAGAGTAATTCAGGAAGAAAGTCAACATGGTCGACATAACTAATTTAACCCTTATGATAGATATTTCCAACATTTTAATACAGAGGTGGAATTTTCCTATCACGATGTACAGCCTGATTTGATTAGTAAACTAAAAGATTGGTAAAAATAGATAAGTTAAATGTAATTAACCAATAGAGTATTAATACGAGGTAACGCCAATATTACAGGCAAATGTTATGATTGTGAAACTTGCTATATTAATCTGTGCCATCACTTATTGTCTTTATGGTATGTTAGAATGACCTTAGAATCCCCCCCCCCCCCAAAAAAAAAAATATATATATATATATACATATATATATATCAGGCATGATCAAGCTTTCTCTTTGGTTTAAAAATCACTGCCGGGGTATTTTGTCTCTGAATTATTTTTCAAAGAAAACATGACAGCATTTGCAACCGTACTTCTTGATCAAATCACAGCGTATTCATATACAAATCACCGCCACTTGTCGATTCATCGGTAGGACTTGCTAGGCTGTTGTCGTAGGCATGGTAATTTTGGTCGGTGCTTAGGGCTCGTAGATGTAGGTCCTCCTCCGGAACGAGAATGCTTTGAAAGTAGTCATCTAAAGGAACCCTTGGGTCATCATAATCTGACTCCGCAGATGCCATGTTCTTGGTTTTCCGGCTCATGTCTGGCTTCGCGTATAGTGCATCCAAGTCTGGAATTAGTGAGTTTGTAGCCATCAAATCGTCTGTCAATGTTTTCTCTTGACCCGACGACAGACGTGACCGATTAATACTGTGTAATCCATGGCTATGTGCACTCAAAGGGATGCCTTCGACATCATCCATTGAACAATAAGTACTGTCTGGCCATGGTGTCTTGGCACTGGCCGTGCACGCATTGCGCAGTAGGTCCATGCTTGGGGCGACAGTGTCATGTTTCTCCCTTTTTCCTTGCGAAGGCACGTTTAGTTGTCCACATAGCGGTCTAGAAATTGGCTGCATGGCGCCTTGTCTAAGAAAAGGCTCTTCTTCGTCTGTCGGACGCCGGTTAAGTCCACCTCTCGGGGACCCGGGAACTGCAGTTTGTTGGGAAGTTTGAGCTGTGAAGGTCATTGCTAGAGCTCCTGCATTTGCGTCATCTGTTGCAATTGAACCTCTCTGAGGACCATTCCCCATATCCCTTCTGACAAGATACTGGTCTTTATGGGGGATATTGTACCTGGAATAACATTTCGTAATGCAAGCACCAGCGACGCACCCAAGCGCCAGTGCTGCTATTGTTGTTACTGCTATCAAGATAGCTTGGTGTTCTGCCTTTATACCGCATTGTGTACATGGAGAAGTTATGTTTGGTATAGCCATTGTCGTCTGAGGGTAGACACATATTTGGTCGATCACACTTTTTGTTGAGATTCCTTCCTGATTTTTTAACTTCGAATCAAGTCTCGTAAAATTCACCGTGATGACATCACATTGCTCATCTTCTCTTGAATTTTTATGAATGAGGTTTAGGTATGCAGCTAGAAGAGATAGCGTTGATCTTTCGTATTCGATGTGTTTTCTAACATCCAAGCTTGTCATGTTAAGAATAGTAATCTCTGACGGTGCTTCGTTTGAACCGCAGAGGAAGACAAGGATACAATCAGCGTCTCCTGCATTGCTTGCATTGTAATTCCGTTTAGAATTGACAGACAATTCATTGCCATCATCGTCGTATACTAGTAGGATGGGTCTGCTTGGCTTGGCGACGCAACATTCAAATTCCACATTTTCACCCTGAGTATATTCAATAGGATGAGGTGTGACCACGGGGAATTCACACATTTCTGTCGCTCTTCCTTTCCTGTGCGTAACAATACACTCCTTAGGTACCGTGATCTCATCAAGTATCTCACCAAGACCAACGAATACGCTGAATTGATGCGTCATATTAAAGGAACCGTTGAAATTCAGTTCCGGAATCTCATGTTCATACAGGATTTCGTTATCTACTTCAAAGTGTGCTCGATCTCCTTCGTTCATTTGCAGCCATTCACAAGACATCTGTAATTTTCTGCTTTCATTGTTGAGTTGTGTTGAACATTTCGGTTCTGGAGTTTCGACGGTTAAATTAAGCAAGAGAGCTAGGCACAGCGGCTGGCTACCTTGGTCAATTGTGACAACATGATGTCCTGAATCATTCTGCTCCGTGTAATCAATAAACAAATCAAAGGAAACGTTACTGACCTCAGTCAATCTGTAACGATCAACTTTGAATTCTCCGTAACCGTCGTATTCTAAAGGTTGATCGTGTGGTTTTACCCATATTGATTCTCCCTTTCTCCACACCAACGTTTGAACATGAAGTAATGGATCTTCCAAATAAAATCTTATGGAAATATTTTGTCCGCTCCAAACGTCCATCACCTTTTCTTGCACCTTGCCACACCAAAAAGATTCGTCGTAAGACAAGGTGACGTGGAAAATACTTGGCAAAATAAGTGACGACAAAATCGTTCTCATAGTGAAATACAAATTATTTGGAGACATTTTGTAAGAGTCCACAGCCAATACAATCGATATCTAAGTCGTTACACACCGGTCCACGCGTATGAAGTACGTGTCGTGTATGTAACCGCAATCACAATAATATAATTGAGGAAGTTCAGTAATATCTACATGTTTTATTTTTTTCAGTAGAGAGACACTTAGAAAATTCTTGCTCCACTTACTCTCGATCATATTTAAAAAAAAAGAAAAGAAAAATTGAGACAAAGAAGTAGAGTACTGTAATTGATTGATGGGATGATTACGAGTGGGGGCGGGAACTTAATTGGCGGGAACGAAGCACTGTAACCTAGCCAGATGAAGAAATGGGCGAATCAAATTGATTAGTGTATTGAAGGGCGGAGCGTCGTCAGCGATACAAGTGGTTTTATTCAATACAACCGCCTTCAACTCTAACAAGGTGTATCTCATTTTATCATTGGAATAATTTCAGGCATAGATGAGATGCTTCCTTGATTGAATACAGTATAGTAATGACGCCGCGTTCGATTTATCTTCATACAAAACGCTCATAGTGTCCTTATTGTGAAACCGAAGGTGACATCAAACTGTTTCCCCGTATTTTATTTATTTATTTATTTATTTCTATTTTTATTTATTCAATTATCTTAGTGAAGCTCAGTATCACATCCTTGTGGTTTCCCGATTGCTCTAGAATCTAATCCAGGAACGTACACAAATCATGCCAGAAGAGTTATGCTTCCCAACAATTTAAACGTAATTCCTTTCCTCAATTCCATCACAAAAATAATATCAAGTTCTCATAATGTATTGTCTTTTCCAAACAGTTTTGTTGCATTTCATCTCATGTACATGATTCTCAAATTTCTGTTGTAAACATACGTCATTTGTTGGAATTATATTTATTATTAACTCAAATTGATGGGAAATAACATGAGTTTCGAGGTGCTTTTGTGCCCTTGAATATAACTCAACCTGTCATGGATTCAGATGCACGCCATCTGCGATGAAATTTCACTGAGACAGTTTGTATTGGTCTGCACAAATGTCAGAATCACAGGCTTTTTATACAAACCTTTGTGAACACCATCAATGAACCAGATGTTCCCCATTTATAAACAGGTTTCCTTTTTCTTTTTCTTTTGCTATGACCGGATGATTAATTTGATCTAAAAAAACTACTGAGTTTTGAATTCAGCTTTTTCAAAACATTGGTATCAACAAACTAATAAACTCGAGTATTTATAGCAATGTTGTATACAAATTCATTTGGTTGTTGCTTGCAACTTATCTGGATCCTCGAAGAACCTCCTTCGCTCTGATTAATTATTAAAGTCTGGCAAATGTTAGGAGCTAGAATGTTTATTTTACTTTTCATGGATATCCACTGTAGCGGATGATGAGGAAGTAGCACACTTAATAAATGAATATTGTCTTCGTAACATGAAGGAACTTTATAAGATATATATTTGTTGGTGAGCTGGCCTGCGGTATTATATATTGAAATATGTGTAGCATGTTTTTACTCCCCAATAATCTGAGTGTGTGTGCGTGTGTGTGTGTGTGTGTGGGAGTGGTGGATGATAAAACAGCTACATTTTAATAATCCCTATTATTTTATGATCGATTAATAGTTGTCGCTACATTGGAAATCAAAAATGCTATGGTCGTCATTAATTAATTAATTTAACATGTTCATGTTCAGGGCATTAGTCGATATTTAAGGTGTTGTATACAAACTAGTCGTGGTTTACGTGTAAATTTAAACAAGTGTCCATTATAAAATCGAAATTGTTTGAAGTTTAACAATGTTAAATCTGAGATACACGGTTCTACATGTTACCAGTGTCTGTGATATGGTGTAATATTGAAGCCCTACAAAAATCGCGCTTCAAAAGCCTCAAAAAAGTAAAAATCTTTGAGTGACCGGTGTTGCCATACTTTTTTCCCCCAATAGACTGTAGTGTTATGAAAACCTATCGGCTAACGGTTTTCAAAATTTGTAATTCCAATCATTGATATCTTGATAATCAGACAGGCGATCGGCTCGTAAAAGTCATGGAGTTCCTGACTGACCTAAAGGTTTATAATTATCATTGCAGCATGAGCTAAATCAAGGAATATTTTTAAAGGATATAAGACAAAGTTACCGGATTCCTTTAATCAGGATAAGGGACATTTAACTAAAGACACACATACACACACACAATCCTGGAAAGACACGTCAATTGGATGAGATTATTGTTATCGATTTATTCATCATAGCAATTAATCATAGCAAAGCTCAATATAACCGAAACAGAAAAATAAACTTATAACTTGAAATTGTTAGGTAGATCGTCCATTAACCTTCCATCATTGGACACAACCAAATGATACAATAAGCCTCTCATTGAAAGATAGTGATAATCGTGATGATGATGATAATGATCAAGTAGCTATAGAAGGAAATAAATCACATTAAACAACATGTTATATCAAAACCCAACTCAACTTGTACAGCTACTCTCGCTACTATCGTATACATCAATTTATCCATCGCCATTTTTGAGAAGGAATTACGTACTTAGGTAAACATGTTTACGCCCACTTTCTCACAAATAAACAATTTTCACAAATGCCTAACGATAATTTTTATCATCCCAATTCCAGTAATGATCTTTAAAAGTTAGCAATTCAATTCTGATATCACCCATCAGTCAATATTTCAAAAAAACAAGATTTAAAAAATATCTATTTCATTCTTTAATATACCAAATGAACATAAAGTGAATATATTATTTGCAATAGATGAAAGGTGCAAACTTTCAAACGCGAGGCTTGTGATAAATTCGCCATATATAACAATACACATATACATATGAATTGCATATCATAATCTATATAACAAACCTATATGGAGAGAAAGAGAGAAAAATCGTAATAAAGAAAGAGGTCAAGCAAAGAATACAGAAAGTATGTGCAATACAAATTATACTGTACACATATTATATCTTCATGCGTTAGTGTAGGGGGGTAAAATGCAAGTTGTAATAGTATAATGTACAGAATTTAAATTGTTTCAGAGGCCTGGGACCAGTAAATCGGTTCCTTTCCCCTAGCTCCATTCATATTGTATTTATATTGTATTCACTTCCCATTCCATAACCTCTAATTCGTGATAGTAATCACGTCTTTTCAATCGTTAAATAATAATAATAATAATATTTATTTTTATATAGCGCTTTATACAAATGTCTCTACCCCGGTCATTGGATTCAGTGCTCGCCCGCACACGCTGTGTGCACAATCTCCACTCCCTGGGGAGCATTCCAGCCGGGCGTTACTTGACGCTCACAAGCTATTTGACCAACAATGAATAAATATTCACGACATTCTTTTTATTTTATATTGCCTCTGAAGTCTGTGCTACACGCCAACTCTTTGAAGACTGTTCATTATGCTGCATTATTGTAGAGCGCTTAGAGACTTCTGACAAAGTAATATATAAGCACTTTAATTATTATTATTATTATATTCATTATTGGAAAAGTAGGTGTGGCTAAGTTTAACTTGAAGGAAAAACCAATTCCACTCGGCTGTTTCAAATTTGATAGAGCATTTTCGTAGATAATCCTTCTTCCGAAACTGAAAAACAAGCGAAAATATCATGTCCAATGCCATGTCATCAAAGCTAACAATTTCATTGTCTTACAAGTCTTTTGATTATTTGAATATATTTCTTCAATTGATAATACAATTAATTTATATATCACTACATATTATATTTACTCTTTCTTATACAATTGTGTAATGGATAAATATGCTTCTATTAAAAAAAGGATTTACGCATTTGATATAATCGATTATCATCTATATAGACCTATACCACTTAACTCCTATTACTACTCCTACTACTACGCTTATGAAAGAAAACACACTTTTTTATTATAGATATGACATAAATTGCGTATCTTATCTTTGATTAAAGTGTGTATTTATTCAAATCTATGGACACATGAATTCATGTACAGTTCGGCACTACTTGTAGACTCTGTTGTATAATCTACATCATCATCGCCACACAAGTGGCCTGTGTGCTCATCAGTTGGTACAGGTGAGTAGAAGTGATCAAGTGGAGAGATATTGCTTTGACGAACGTCTCCTGTCAGATCATTTGGACCCTTACTACAGAGATGATGTGATACACGATAGGGATATTCTGACGTTTGTGGGATGGATTCGGACAGTTTTCCCACTTTTCTGGTTTTCCGGGCCATGTCTGGTTGGGCATACATGGCTTCCAACTCTGCTGCAGGTCGATGCGAGCTTCTCAATACATCATCCCGACTGGAGTTACGTGCTTTGTCGTTAAGGGAAGGTGTGGTTTCGATCTTGGTGACATCGAGACCAACTCCATCGTGGTCTTCGGAGGATTGAAGTGGACATAGAAAGGTCGACAGTATCGAAGATTGGTTTGTTTTCTTGGTACAATTTGTAGCGCCTTTGACGTCAGCCACTGAGGAATACGCGCTGTCTATATCCGGTGTCACCGAGACTGGATGATCGACAACTCGCTTTCCAACGCTTTCGTCAAAGCACATATCTCCTGTACCCTCTCCTTGAACTGGGCCTTCGACGATAGGATTGTTGCAAGTAGAAATGCTTTTTGCTGGAAAGGACTCTTTCATGTCACAAACTACCTGGCGGATTCGAGGGTTAGCACGATCTTCGTAACTGGACTGTACCGCCTCTCGATCCAAAAGGCAGGTGTCAATTGTTGCTGAACGGACATTGGTATCCATGCTGGGTTGAGGAGGGTGCCGTGAGAAGGTCGTCATTTCATGAGATCTTGAATCATCAACGTCGTCTTCCACTGTAGCTAAACTCGTTGGAGCATCTGTTGAAAGTTGCTCTCTCACGTGATATGTATTTTTCCGTACAAATTTATAGTAGCATAGTACGAAAAAGTTGATAGCAATGCTGAAAACTAAACACATTGAAACAACGGCTGCTACTGATATCAGCATGACATTATCTGTGTTGTTGCTTTGAATTGTCAATTGGTTAAAGTTACTTGTCGAGAGAATACTATTCCCTTCAGTTGACCCATCTGTAGTTGGCCGTAGATCAAGTGTTATATTCACGCTGATGGTTTGACATCGTAGTTCGTCAGTCGAATCGATAGGTTGATTGCTAGAGGATTTAGCTAACGTTACATTGTGGCCACCTTCGTACTCTGTCAGGTCTAAAACCTCAATCATGTTGATCTTTGACATCGGGGAATTATTATTTTCAAGACATAGGAATAGAATGTTATGTGCCATAGTTTGGAAACTATACGGCAGTACCTCGCCACTAGCATTGTTCCACCATGTAACTGAAGTGTTCTTATTCGTAACGCAACAATTGACCTGTCTTTCCTCAATTTGATCGTACTTTACCAAATGGCGTTTTGGTTTGACAAAATGACATGTGTTTCTTACAATGCTTCTTCCATGAAAAACAACACAAACATGGTCAACATCAACCATAGCTTCAATATCGATATAAATACTGAATTCGTGGGGCAGAATGAAATTTTCGTCGAGCAAATGGTCTGGAGCCCGATCTTCGAATAGCAAATGAGTTCCGGCTAGGAACTCTGCATGTTCGTTGTTAGTGACCTGTGTCCACTGACAAGACAGTTCAACCTTCCCTTTCTTTCTGCCGAGACGCGTAGTGCAGGTGCTATTTCTACTTTCAATAACGGTCAAATAAAGTATTAGTGGTGTACACTTGTTTTCAGTCCCTTCATAGAGAACGATGAAGTGTTGTCCAGAATCTTCATATTTGGCAGGTCTAATCAGTACTTCAAACGTGAAGTTTTGGAACGATTCAGTCAACTTATAACGTGTACTGATATACGACTCATTACTTGTACAGTGCATGGAACTGTTGCAGTTCATACTCCATGATGTAAGCGGTGCTACCCACATAAGTGTTTGGTTTTCTAGTAAGGGCCCTTTAAGATGAAATCTGACAGATACACATTGACCATTCACTACCTCGACTGATTCAAAGTTGTATTCACACTGACTACTCGCAGATGATGTTTGTCGGACAAACGTGTTTAGAATGAAAGAAATTAACAGTACCTTCCATTTGAGGAAACTCCACATCTTGGTCTTTTAGCTAGAACTTTTGCCTGAACCAATGTCTGGTCACAATCGAATCACCGTCGAATGTCTAAAGATGGAGAGCGTTACATGCAAACTCTGTTAAACTCTAGAGAAATAGATGATCAGTAAATGGAATAGTGAAGTGTGTAATGGTTAACACGATAGGAACGTCTCATTGTCAACGAGAACACTGTAAACTGGAGTAATAATTATAACAGTTGAGCCCGATATTGATGCAAACAATGTGGAATGCAAAAAATGGCGTCTAGTGGAAATCGCCTCGTTCTGTGCAATCGATCCGCCCATTTTTGTTTATTGTCATAAGCACTATTAATTTTCAAACTGGGTGGAGTTTGATTCACAATGGCACACGCATCATATCTTACCATGAAACCGAAAGGTTTATATCACATGTATCGCTTTGTGCTGTCACGGACAAAGGAATCATACTTCAGACCTTCTTATCTTAGAAATGATTAATTGATCTAAATAAGTGATTCTCCGTGATTATTAATTGTCATGTTCATGATGAAGCGTTGAATCATTATAATGATCTTGAAACATCTACCAATTCTATTTCCCATTTTGGTATGATTGAAAACCGAGTGAAGTCTACACATGACATATGAATATTAATATAATGATTATACTAATATCGGATTAATCTATTTGATTGTTATTTGTAACATATTCTTTCTTTATTTATGTTTTGGGGGGGATTACGCCTCAACAGAAATTAAGTATCATGCATCATCAGAATAGACAAATACCATTACATTTCGCGCACTAAAAGCGATCACATTCCTCCTATAAACTCAGTTTATTGTTTGACAAGGGAGTGGTCAAACGGAAAGTATCATTTTAACCTTGATAACAAATTCAATATTTAAAGGGCATTTCAATTATGTTGCTATCTAGTACTACCTTTCTGCAAAAGCCAATTAAAATCGAAATCCTTATCGTTATGGATTCTTTATATTATACTTTATGTTTTATGGTAAAGCCTACATCCATCGAGCCTCAGTGTAGTTTTCCAAATGATCGAATCACTTGTTATGTTCAATAACACCGGGAAATGAGCGTTTAAAAGAGTCAGTGAGAAAGACGATGGGTCCCTGATGCAGGGACGGCCGAGTGACTTCCAAAATAGGGGGGGGGGGGGAGAGGGACCAACAAAAAGGGGCACTTTCTGGAAAAACGGAAGACTGAAATGACCTTTGATAAGTAACACAATTATATCATTTACGAGAGAGCGTAGCAAGTGAGTTTATGGGGAAATTGCTCTTAGTTGCTTTAAATTAGGGGGACCTTTAATGATGAAAGGAAAAGGGGGCACTTATCGAAAGGGATAAATTAAGACACTCAATATAAAACAAAAGGAGCACGTGTCAAAGGAAAAAGGGCCATTATCAGAGGTGAAAATGAGGCACTTCTAACACATGGGAAGAGGCACTCACCGGGGATGAAGAAAGGCACTTATGAGATTGGAAAATGGGCATTTGTTGACGGAAATGGGGCACCAATCATATTTTATTAGGGACATTTATAAGAAATGGAAAGGGAATAGGTCCCTTATTAGAAAGAAAAAGGGGCACGTGTCATTGTTAAAAGGGAAATTACCAAAGGTGAAAAGGGGCACTGTCCAGATATGAAAAGGGGCACTTATGAGAATAAAAAAGGGGCACTTATAATAAAGGAAAATTTGCAATTTTTAAAAAAAGGGGCACCGATCAGATATTAATAAGGGCATTTATCGGAGGTGTAATGGCGCTTTTATGAGAAGGGGGAAGTTTTATTACAAAGAAAATTGTCATATGTCAAAATTAACGGGGCAAAGGGATAAAGGGATAATTATGATAAAGGGAATGTGCACTTATACGAAGGAAAAAAAGCGTTTTATTAGAAAGGAAAAGGGGCACGTGTAAAAAAAGAGGCACTTATCAGAGGTGAAGGGTGAGGGACATTGTCATAATGGAATAGGGTCACTTTTCAAAGTAAAAGGGGTACTTTTCGTATGTAAAAAGGGGCACTCCTTACAAAGTTAAAGGGGCACTTTTGGGGGGTACTTGAAAAAGTGAGGGGGGGGGGGTAATGTGCCTCCCCTACCCCCCTCCCCCACTACAGGAGGGTCACCTCTGCTTGATGTCATGGATATATTGTTTAAAATGTTTGTGTGATTCCTACCTCCCACCCCCACCCACACTTCCTTAATAACCCTGATATAATGCATTCATCATGAATCAGGCATCGTCTGTAATGTGTACTAATTTATTTATTTATATACGTGCATTTATCAAAATTTCCAAGGTTACATGAAATAACGGCAATTCATTCTATTTAAGAACGGGGGCTACTTCAGTCCGAGGAATGTTCTTTTGTAGGGCCGTGCATACAGCTTTGTTGCGTTTCATCTCATGTACATACATGTACGTGTATATCAAATTTCTTTTGCAAACATACCTCATTTGTTGGAATTATATTCAGTATTTAGTCATAAGAGGGACTATTATATCAATATGAATGTAAAATACTTCTTGCATTCTATTGGTAAAAAACATGCATATACATAAATGGATGAAAAATAACATCGTTGGTTTCGAGGTGCTTTTGTGTACCCTTGAATGGAACTCAGTGCGTCGTAAATACAGATGCACGCCATCTGCGATGAAATTAGATTGAGACAGTTTTAATCCGTCAGCACGAACTCAGAGTCACAAGCCTTCTATACAAACCTTTGTGAACATCAATACACCAAATCTCCCCCAATTAACAGATTTCCTTTTTATTTAACTTTCTCTTTTGCTATGATCGGATGATCAGTTTTATTTAAAAAACTTCTGAGCTTTGAATTAAGCTTTTTCAAAACATTGTGAACAAGACAATTATTAAGACTTCTTGAACATGCGTAATGCATTCGGAAGACTACCACATATATAAAGGCCCGGTCACACAGGGAGGACGTATGGGGAACGCACGGCCAGCGCATTGGAAATTTGCAATTTGGGCCAGTGCGTTGTCGTTCGCTAGGCGTGCGTCATCATTCGTTACTCGTTCGTCGAGCGCGCTGGACCAACGCTGGACCAGCGCTATGCATGCGTCGTCATTCGCTGTGTGCGTCGGGATTTTTTGAGCATGCTCAAAAACGTGCGCCGAGCTCGACGCATGAATATACACGCCAAAGGCACGCCAGACATGCGCCGGAGCGCGCTAGACCAGCGCCAGACATGCGTGGAGCGCGCTAGACCAGCGCCAGACGCGGAGCACACGCCCTGTATACGCACAGCGCGCTAGCTACACGCCGTGTATTTTGTGTCAGCTCGCTAGCTTTTCCAAAATTATGACAAAAGTTAGGCACACGTTCTTTTCCGATTTCCAATGCGCTGGCCGTGCGTCGTAGAACGCGGTGCATGCGTGGACCATTCGTCCAGCGCGCTAGCAACACGTTGTGCATTCGTGGAAGTTGTTATCATGTGCGCTCTGTGTACGGTCTGTATGCGCACTGTATGCGCCCTGTATGCGCCCTGTATGCGCTCAGCGCGCTAGCAACACGCTATGCATTTGGTGTCAGCTCGCTGTAGCTTCGACAAAAGTTGGGCGCACGACAACGCACTGGCCAAAATTGCAAATTTCCAATGCGCTGGCCGTGCGTTCCCCATGCGTCCTCCCTGTGTGACCGGGCCTTAATGAATCTTTAGTATTTATAGCAATGTTGTATACACATTTATTTGGCGTAAACCAATCTACAAGACCACAACTTATTGTTCCTTGTAAGTTACTCGGATCCTCTTAGTACCTCCATCGCTCTGATTTATTATCAAAGTCTGGGAATTGTTAGGAGGTAGAATATATTTTTCCTTTACATGGACATCCACTTGAAAATATGTAGTAGATGATGAGGAAGTAGCACAATACAATGAACTCTATCTTTGTAACATGAAGGAACTTCATATAGATATAACAATCAAGGCATTACAAACTTAATGAAAATGATGGGAAGCGTTATTGTGTTAGTGAGCTAGCCTTCGGAATAAGCACAGGTCACAAGTATATTGAAATATGTGTAGTGTGTATTTACCCCCCAAGAAAGGGTGTGTGTGTGTGTGTGTGTGGCAGGAAGGGGGATAAACAGCAACATTTGAATAATCCTTATCATTGTTTTTCTATATTCTGAATATATGATGTAATCAATAGATTTTGCTTTATTGGGAATTGAAAATGTTATGGTCATCAGTAATAGCTAATTCATCTTTAGGGCACCAGACAATGCTAAAGGTGCAGTGGAATAAAAACTGTTGGTGGTGGTGGTGTACGTTTATTTCTATAAAACTTGTCCATTATAACATTATCGAAGTTCTTTGAATTCATGAATTAACGGATTCTTTAAGGGGCCTTTGTATCATTTTTCAGATAAAAGGGAATGGTGCTAAAGTAGTCAGTTCAATGCAGATGTACAAATAAAGATAATCTGAAATTGTGTTTGAAAACGGACCATTATTAACGATAAAAATTGGGAAAATCTGATCTGATCGATTCCTTAATTCTCCCACCTTTATTATTACAATTTAAATACATTTTAGGTGAATTTAAATCTTCACAAAGCAATGAATTGGCTCTAACTACCATTCCAGACAAAGTGTTAACATATTATTAAAAGCCTGTCTTATGTCTTATTTTAATGGAAAAACGGTTGGGAATCTAATATATTTCTAGGTATTGCTAGTAGTAATACGTAATACGTTAAGTAATTTGTTGGATGCAGTCATTAAAAACTATCAGACCTTGCCATAATTATATACACCGACTAGCTCTTTAATAACAAGAACTTTACCCTAGGGTAACTTGCCTCCTTCTGGGCAAGACTACTATTGGTCAGCCTCATTTATTTGCACGTGATTATCAACGCTATTTTCACGAAATAGGGCAATGAAAATACATTTCCCAAATGTTTGGTTTACTTAAAGAAACCTTTTGTCACTATGATACCCTTTGCATTTCTAAAATAAACGTTAGTTATATTTTCAGAACCTTTAGCCGTTTAAGGTTCTTCGGTTGAGTACCGTTCTCTTTTGAACCGCAGCGCAGTATATAGAACCCTTTCAGAATCTTTTTTTTCTTCTCAGAGTGCAACCCCATAATATCCATTATGATATACTTTATACGCTGCATATATAATACTTTATTCAATATCTTTCATATTGCCTAAATTAATAATATTAATTAATGCCTGATGTGTACCAAATCCGTACTAGTCTTATGCAATTCTGTAAGAAAACACGAATGCTATGATGCTTACACCATGGGCTATCGTTGATACTACCAGTACTGATATGAGCCATGTTTCCAGCAGGTATACAGTGATGTTTTTGCTTTGATTTGTCGACTGTATCGACTGGTAAAAGTTACTTGTCGAGAGAATACTATTCCCTTCAGTTGACCCATCTGTAGTTGCCCGTGGATCAAGTGTTATATGCACGCTGATGGTTTGACATCGTAGTTCGTCAGTCGAATCGATGTGATGTTTGCTCATGCTGGAGGATTTAGCCATAGTTAAAATGTGGATACCTTCGTACTCTGTCGAGTCTAAAATCTCAATCCTGTTGATCTTAGACTTCGGGGAATCATTTTCTTCAAGACATAGGTATAACATGTTATTTTCCATATTTTGGAAACTATACGGCAGTACCTCACCACTAGAATTGTTCCACCATGCAACTGAAATGCTCTCACTCGTACATGTAGCACAGCAATTCAGCTTTGTTTCCATACTTTGATTATACTTTACCAGGTGGCGTTGTGGTGTGAGAAAATGACATGTGTTTCTTACAATGCTTCTTCCATGAAAAACAACACAAACATGGTCAACATCAACCATAGCTTCAATATCGATATAAACACTGAATTCATGGGTCAGCATGAAATTGCCATCGAGCATAAGGTCTGGAGCCCGATCTTCAAATAGCAATTGATTTCCGGCAAGGAACTCTGCGCGTTCGTTGTTACTGACCTGTGTCCACTGACAAGACAGTTGAACCTTTCCTTTCTTTCTGTCTAGACTCGTGATGCAGGTGCTTTTACTGCTTTCAGCCACGGTCAAATAAAGTATCAGTGCTGTACACTTGCTTTCAGTCCCTTCATAAAGAACGATGAAGTGTTGTCCAGAATCTTCATCTTTGGTCGGTCTAATCAGAACTTCAAACGTGTAGTTTTGGAACGGTGCAGTCAACTTATAACGTGTACTGATAGACGACTCGTTACTTGTACATTGCAGAGAACTGTTGCAGTTCATACTCCATGATGTATGCGGTGCCACCCACATAAGTGTTTGGTTTTCTAGTAAGGGCCCATTCAGATGAAATCTGGCAGATACACATTGACCATTCACTACCTCGACAGATTCAAAGTTGTATTCACACATACTACTTGCGGATGATGTTTGTCGAACAAACGTGTTAAGAATGAAAGAAAATATCAGTACCTTCCATTTGAGGAAACTCTGTCTTCTCCACATCTTGATCTTTCAGCTATACATTTTGCCTAAACAAACGTCTGGTCACAATCGAAATAACCGTCGAATATCTAAGGGTGGAGAGTATAACATGCAAACTCTGTTAAACTCTAGAGAAATAGATGATCAGTAAATGGAAGAGTGAAGCTTGTAAAGGTTAACATGATAGGAACGTCTCATTGTCAACGAGAACACTGTAAACTGGAGTAATAATTATAACAGATGAGCCCGATATTGATACAAACAAAAGTGAAATGCATAAAATGGCGTCTGGTGGAAATCGCCTGGTTCTGTGCAATCAATCCGCCCATCTTTTGACTGTCATAAGCACTTATCAATTCTCAAACTGGGCGGAGTTTGATTCACAATGGCACACTTAAAAGAATATCTTACCATGAAACCGAAAGGTTTATATCAAATTTATCGTTTTGTTCTGTCACAGACATAGGAATAATACTCTCACGATCTTCTTATCTTAGAAATGATTAATTGATCTAAATAAGAGATTCTCCGTGATAATTAATTGTTCATGTTTATGATGAAGCATTGAATCATTATAATGATCTTGATACATACAATTCTACTTCCCATTTGGTATGATTAAAAACCGAGTGAGGTCCCCACATGATATATGAATATTAATATGATGACAATGCTTATATCGAATGAATCTATGTGATTTTTAATTGTAACATATTCTTTCTTTTTTGATAATTTGTTGGTATTACGCCTAAAAAAGAAATTAAGTATCATGTATCATCAGAATAGACAAATGCTATCACATTTCATTCATCTCATTCCATCTATACTTCTACTTCCAAACAAACTCGAGTTTATTGTTTGACAAAAGAGCGGTCAAACGGGAAGTATCATTTTAACTTTCATAACAAATCCAATATTTAAATGGCATTCTAATTCGGTTGCTAACTAATACCACCTTCCTGCAAATAACAAATTAAACCCGAAACACCTTTCTTTGTGGATTTTTTATATTTTGTATCTTGATATCTTAATATTGATTTTAATTTCACCATTTGATCAACTTTAATTATCAGCCCATACCGTCGATTAAAATAGTTATTCGAAAGTGGATAAAGGAACCCTGAAAAAAAGAAAGTACTTTCACTAAAGATCTGTTGTCATACGTGAAAATCAAAAACTAAAACAAATTAAAAAGTCTCTTGAAATCATAAGACATTTACTTTTAATATTGGATCAGAAAGTCTAAAGGTAAGAGTCTCTAAACAATAACTAATGGTCATAAAGTTTTCTTTGAGTATGAGAGTAATAAACCACTTTATTTTTTTTCATGGTATAGATCTGTCGAGCCTCAGTCCAGTTTTCCAAGTGATCGAACCATTTATTATGTACAATAACACCCAGAAATGAGCATTTATATGAGTCAGTAAGAAACACGAAGGGTCCTCGATGTCACAAATATATTGTTTAGGACTGTTTGTGTTATCCCTCCCCCACTTTTATTTAACGCTGTTTGTGTAATAAAAGGGTCTTGGATGTTATTTTTTCTCCAGAATTCTGATAATGCATACATCCTGAATCAGACATAAGCTGTAAATTTGTATTTATTCATTCATTCATTTATTTGCATGCATTAATCAATTTCCAAGGTTACATAAAATTACGGCACGGCAATTCATTTCATTTCATTTCACGGGGGCCTTCCTCAACCCGAGGACTTTTATTATTGAGACTACATATACAAAAATATGATAATGGATAAAATATTGACAAGAAAATCCTTATAGGCCTATGTAATAAGGGAGAAAACACGAAATATACCTCACTCAGTACTGTTCCTTCCATTCCATGTACTTATTTAGGTTACGTTTGAAAATTAGTAATGATGATGATAATGCACATTTGAGCTCTGGCGAGATTGAGTCCCAACATTTAGCACCATGATAACTGACTCTTTTTCTCAAAACAAGTTTTTAATTTGGGCAATACACAATTTTGTGTTGAGTATGTTATGTTATAGTTCGAGCGCTTAAATTCAAATATATATGACAAGTCATTTGGACACCTGCTTTTTGAGATTTTCTACATCGTTTAAAGAGTGCGTCTGTTTCTTCTTATATTTAAGGAATAACTTTTTAAACTGCTGGTACAGAAGACTTGAGGAATATATTGCGTCAACTTGTAGTACAGTTCGAAAGGCTCAATTTGGAATTATCTGAAGCTTCTTCAAAGAACCTTTCTTTTACTTTGTAATATTGTTTTATTAAACAAAAGTGCAATATTCTGAGATACATAGTTCCTTATCCTTTTAGTGAGGTACAGCTTTTGTATAACATATTTCCGCACAAAATTAACGATCCCATCCCAATCGAGATCCTAATCAAATTATATACCTAGATTTTTGCAATAGCTTATATGTTTGAGTTTTACATTATTTATATATTCAAGCGTTCTATCTTTTACTTTTACTTTATATCCAATCAGCACGATATAGTGCACTTGTTCATTCAGGTTGTTAGATACATAGATGGCAAAAATAACGGGGCCTAAATTGATCCTCCGTGGAATTCCACAAACTATATTGAACTTGTTACAAATTTGGACCGTTTTCCATCAATCAGTGTTGCTTATATTTTCCCATCTCGGATGTCTTGCAACGTTTGAACACAGGTATTTATTTCCTGTTTGTATTGTTTGGTTGAAAATATACGCTAAAGGTTTCGAAATAACATTAGCTATTGGTTTCAACTGAACAAAAGAAGAGGACTATTGTCAGTTCATGATGTTTTCTTAGGGGATAAATGGCAAATAAAGCCAATAAATCACAAAAAATAGTCAATGCCTGCCCCTTTCACTAAACATACACGATATTATATTTATTGGTTTATTTATTTATTTATTTACATCCATTATCAAGTTGTCAAAGGTTACACAGAATAGTGGTACGACGATGAAATATATACATTCTGTAAATGAAGCGAATAACTCACAAAATGTTAGGCAATGCTTGCCTCGTTCAGAAAGCCCACGCAATATATAGTTATTAATTAATTAATTAATTAATTTGTAGTTTTATTTTTACAAGGCAGCATTGCCATTTACAGAACTGCTTTCCACAATGGCCGTGTTGGCCTAGATTCAGTATACATAACATATACTTACAGATTGAAATGTACCAAATAATGATTTTAAGGGAATCTAAGAATCTAAGAACTATATATTAATGATAAAGGCCAAATTAAAAGACTTTCTTTGAAACCAAAAAACATCGTAAACAGACGAATAAGAAAACCCAAAGACAAATAAATAAATAAGAACAACAACAGAAAACAACTAAATCTACCTGTACTATGTAATATAAACCTCATTTCGAAAACAAATGTGGAGTAAAAAAAATTCATTACAAAGATAGCAACATAATTATGTCAGGATTCGATCACATCTCAATACTCAATATCTCAATATTCGTTGACATGCATAAATATATTTTAAGCTTTGAAAACAAATCATCTGCTAACAAATATATTTTTAACGATACTACCCAATATATTGATACAAATTATTATGACTTATAGGTGAAGGAAATTTTAGTGTCAACAAGCGTACGTTTTATTATAATAAGAAGGAAGTTTTTGCGTTTTATATTGTGGTTATAAATAATTATACTGGACATGGATTTCTTTCAAATACTTCCTCTAGTGGTGTCTCTTATTACATCACATTTTTAAATATTTTGAAAATATAGTTGGTAGTCAAACTATTTCTTTGTAAATTCATTGTCATTTTCACTCATTAAGTCCAATGAATCGTGTTTTTTTTAAAATCGTTTATCCAGAGTTTTCTCGGTTTAATATCTTCAAGATTTTGCATGTTTAATATAAAACACTTAATCGAATTGTCTTCACACAAGACTTTAAACATAACTTAAATGAATATTTTATTCAAACTGAATCCTCTCAGGAGAGCTGAATTTCCAACATTCCGAATTAACATATTAGTATCCTATCTATATCAAACATTGTCATGTAGTACATTCCTAATAGGCTACTTATTACAAATAATTACTAAAATGGATCAAGAGCTCGAACCTTTTACAATAATAATGTGTGACAATAATTATTATCTATTATTGAAAGAATCATCATATTTAGCAGTATAAATCATCCTCGATCTTTTGTGATTCGTCAGTAATATTATTCATGTCTACTAGAGTTTGCTCGAAACAATCAGCAATTAGCTGTTCATTTATAATACACGAATTGGTTTGCAACGATAACGTTGCGATATTGGCTTTATTCAGTTGTGAGGTGATTCAGCTTTTCAAGGCAATCTCATTCAACAGGAAATAAAAGCTTATTTTGCAATTGTTGCATACAATTTTCAGATGATATCACTATCGCATCACGAGTGAAAAGTGTCACCATTCACTGGCGCAGACCTACGTCACGCAACCAACTCCTCGTGTGCAACACGCTTAATGAATAGTAAAAAATTCCACTGACATCATACTCTGCTGATAAGTCAGCATAAATGGCAACATTGTTCAAGACAGATGCCTACAGGTCATCATTTTGAGTTCGAACCCGTTGCCAGAAGTCTTCACCAGGATCCCTAGGGTCATCATAAGCCGACTCCGAGGGCGTCGTTTTCTTGGTCTTTCGGCTCATGTCTGGTTTGGCGTAAAGTTGTTCCACCTCTGCTGATGGACTAGGTATGATATCTGTTAAAGGAAGTTCTGGTGATGTCTTTGGGGTACCACCTTCGACATCATTCAAAGACCAATACGTATTGTCTAGGCTAGATGCGCTTGGAACGACTACACTTTCAGTGTGTTCATAATGATGATTAGAGTTTCTGTCACCTGGAACAGAGCAATCAGCCGTTAGTGGACACTCTCCTGCAGTACGAGCTTGCTCTTTGGCTTTGTGCTTTGTATGTGCAAAGGGCCTGTACATCAAGTCCTGCCTTGCAGGAAGTATCGGGACGCTCGTTTGACCTTCTGATCAGGAACCTGAGGAGGGCATGGTTGCTCGATTCGGATCAGGTTCTTCCCTGTTTGATGTTTGGCGATAGGAGACATCTCGGCTCGGTCGAGAGACCCCAGATGACGCGGTCATTTCAACAGATTCTGCAACGGTGTTACCAAGGTTTGTAGCTGAATTCATTCGGGAATTGATGTTCCTCTGGCTTCTACGGCCACATCGCTCTCTCCTTCGGGTTTTACGCAGGTAATTGCCCAATTGAACACCTATAGGCCTACTCAACGTTAAAGCAAAACATGTAATCACAACAATAATAATCAAGATGTTTTGATCCTTT
The DNA here is from genome assembly GCA_035222895.1 of Strongylocentrotus droebachiensis. Lineage (NCBI taxonomy): Eukaryota > Metazoa > Echinodermata > Echinoidea > Camarodonta > Strongylocentrotidae > Strongylocentrotus > Strongylocentrotus droebachiensis. Next base: position 189,814 of record JAVYIG010001811.1, read on the forward strand.
CGTTGACTTAACACAGGTGTATCATGACTGAATTGCTCATCCTGATTTTCTGTAGTCGACGTGGCTGGTGTAACGGTAGTGGATAGAGAACGTCCGTTTGAACTAGTAGGCCTATCCATGTAAACGGTAAGTATTTGACATTGAAAACCGTTGTTAGAATAGTTGGAAGCATTTAGGTCTCCAGATGCGTTCGTTAAATCAGAAATGATATTAAGATTTTCCTGTAGGTCAACATTCAGATACACAATGCTTTCTATTACAAGCATATTGGAGTCATCTCCCTCTTCACCGCAGAGAAAAATGGAAAAACTTGCAGTAATGTTTTCAGTAGAATTAATCCTCTTTAGGGAGCTGCCATCAACATTGAACCATGATGTATTACAGCATTTAAATGTTGCATTCTCGGATTTAGTCAAATTGCTCTGAACCAAATCGCCAGGTTTCGTACGAAACCGGCACGCGTTGCTCCTGTTTGTTTTACTTTTAAAAACTTCACACTGGGTTGGCACACTGCTTGCATCATTCAGCTTTTCAGGAGGAACATAAATGCTATATTTGTTGGTTATATTATAGTGACCAACCAAATTCATCTGGGAAGTTTCATGTTCATACAACACCTGATTCCCTGCGACAAATCTTGCTCGGTCCCCATCGTTCACCTGCAACCATTGACACGACATCTGTAATTTCCCACGTTTCTGGTCGAAGAATGTTTCGCAAATAGGCTTTGTCTCTTCGACTTTCAAATTCAATTGGAAAATGAAACAAAGTTGTCGTCCATGTTTATACAAAGACACAGTGTGCGTCCCAGTATCATTTTCGTCAGTAAGCATAATCGACATTTCATATATATTTACCCCTTGTTTGTAGTAAGTCAAACTATAACGTCCAGATTGCAAAGACGTTTTGTTCCCGATAGACATATCAAATGGAAGTTGAAATTCTGAGTCTGGAATATTCCAAACAAGGTATTGGTCTGCTTGTAGCTTGTGCACAGTGAAGTTGACATGGATGGTTTGCCCGTCGATTGCGATCACAGATTCTTCCTGTTCATTGCTACAGAATAATATTTTATTTGGAAATGCATGATGCAGGTGTGCTTGTAAAATAAAAAGGCTTAAAAATACCTTAACAGCCGGTGTAAAGCGTTCAGGAAACATTTTGCCGTCGTATACTCCCAAATATAACTTGAAATGGACGCAGAATATATAGGATGGTTTACAACAAGTCGACAAGATAGCCTGTTATTATTAATGGAGCTCTTGATCCTAATACTCATCCTCTTGCTGCAAATAAATGTTACCTGAAGAAATAGGCGGAGCCTGTTGAAATCAGAGAATAATTGTTTTCTTTATCATATCTATCACTTCAAGTAGTGATTCGCTGGATCGTAATGCTAATGGAAATGATGATACCTAAACCAGTTTCGGTAATGATGTACACGATTTCTAGGTAAACAATAATTATAAAGAAAAGATGATTAACGAAATATTTGTTTTCATATTTGAAAGTAAAAAGGAAAGGGAAAAACAAAAACAGAATAAGATGAAGTGGTGTCCTGCCATTACATGTCAAGTGCCTAAACAAACTATACAAACTCCAAGGTAAAGTAATTATAAACGAAAACTTGTTATCACCTTTCTTGAGTGTGGAAACTAATTAATTTCTCCCTCTTTTATGTTAAGGCTCATATTGAATCGAACGCAACCTTTAATGGCTTGTTTAAAGAACAAAACTAGTACACTGATCTTTTATGATACTTTCTAAATAGGAAATTCGAGATGCTTTGTCTGGAAATATCTGCTAATTATTTCTTGTTGGACAGAAGGGTGACTCCTGGTAAAGATGAAGAATTTCTTTGGGGGAGCTTTATCATTACCTGGATATCAGTATTGGAAAAAGATCCAAGTTGAAATCTCATCTGAAAAAAAAAATTTGCTCTTAAAATGCCCTCATAAATGAAATATGACAAGAACAAGCTGAAGTGTCATAGTGGTAGAAACTTTGTTTGTGAAGTGCCATATACACATTACCGCGTGCAGTGCATGTGACCTTACTATTTATATTTTAAAAACTTCAACATTTTTCAAAACAGTACACACCAAATCATTTGTACATCATCAAGCTTTCATAATTGATTCCAGACACTTTCATTTACAGTGTAGGCCTAAAGCCTTGACGAGTAGTAACTTTGTATACAGGTACATTTCTATCATGCAAACACGTATTGTCGTGACTCTAACCCAAGACATGTCTTAATGGTACTATGTCCCATTTGCAGGCCCCGAAAAATGAAAAGGTTAAATTCCGACGGCATTCGAAAGATAATGCTAATTTAGAACTTCCCTTAAAAAAAGAGGGCTTGAAAATCTCTTTAAGTGGGAAAATAACGACTATTAGTTGTCAAATCGACTTAGGAGCTATAGAGCCAGTAAGTAATAATCTGATTTTTAGACCATTGTACCGAATGGTTGTACGTTTTATGGCCATTTGGCCATTACAAGATTATTGATTATTGATGTACCCTTTACAGCTCATGTTATGTACATGTTTGTTATTAAAAAAGAGAGAAAAAAAGCCAGTCAGTCACTCAATAGTGTCTGACAGTAAAGTCTAGCAAGTAAACAGGTTTCCTTGCATAATTTAAATATTAGGACAACGTATAAATTTCACAGATAAAACATATATGACATATTCATAATTCCTACATAATTCGATGTTGGCTGCAAAAGGGACATAGTATCTTTAATGAAAATCAACTTCTTGCTTCACTTCAGGCAAAGGAATTTAAAGGTACTATATGTCCCATTTGCAGAACCTCCTTCAAAACAAAAGGGCTTGAACATTTATTTTTGTGGGAAAATAACGACCGTTTATATTTATAGAATCGAATTTAGCAATCGCGGTTGTTTAATTATGAAGTCTGATTTTCAAAACCAAATTGTCGTATGTTTTGTGCTGCGCAAAGCTTTAATCAGTTTTGGCCAATACAAGAAGTGGGTTATTGATGTAGACATTGTAGTTTATGTTACCTTTACAGCTTATTGTATGTGTTTTATTACCAAAGAAAAAAATAGAAGTCGTTCAGCCACTCAATAGTATCCGACAGTGATGTATAGAAAGTAAACGGGTTTCCTTGCATAATTTAAATATTAGGACAAGAGCTAACGTTTACATTTCACAGATAGGACATACGTGACATATTTATAATACATAATTTGATGTTGGCTGCGAAAGGGATACCTTTCATTAAACATAAAGCTATTATGACAATAATTAATGTTATCTGGTGGTCTGGCAAAGGAAAAACCCCACAGCCCTTACCATCAAAAAAAGTTTAGTTGACATCTCATAACTTTGAGGGCGACAAATTTAAACCCAATATTCTTTGTTTTAATATCGGTATGTGCGTTGGCACATAAATAAACTGAAGATCAACCCGTTTTTCGTTTCGAACGTATACCAGGATTCTGAACACTTATTTCTCTCGAGTAGTTATACGCCATCAATTTTTAATTTCGGCCGATAGCCTTCATAGCATTATGTATTTGATCTTTTATGTATTATTTGGATTATTGTAAAATATATTGCAGCTCGAAGAATTAACATTACTTCGTTCACAAAGTAAATCGTTGGTATTAAATCGCATTGGCACTTGGTTAAAAAGAACATAGTTTTAAAAGCAACACTAAAGTCAAGATATGCTTGTGTTTAGTATAATAATACACATAATAAATACGAGACTAGAGAAAAAGAGGGACTTTTTGTGGTAGTCATCGGACTGTTTTTGCCCTCTAAAAACAGTCATGTATACCGGTCCCTCTTTTTGGAATGGTTTGGATTCGGAGGTTTAGGGAGCACCATCGTTAAATTGCTTTAAACGCAAACTTTGAGTTGTTTTTTTAAAGTTCTTACAACTAATATAATTTGTTTGCCCTCCCAGCCTTTTTTTATTAAAAGCTAATCTGAATTGTTAATTAATGATGCATGTTCGTTTTTAAAAAAAAATGTATATAAACAAATTACTTTTTGCTATGCTACCGGATGACTTTGGGCATTGGTACCAATGCATTATTTTGTATACAAATTTCCTTATTCAATTGTGTTTTAAATTCTCCCTTCTAAATTTCGTCCTTATCTACTGCTACGGTTTTTTCTTCTACATTACTTATTTTTCCATTTCCATATTTTATATATATATATATATATTTAAATCTCATTTATCAGTTATATATATATTTTGTATTGCGTTGGTGACTTGGCAATCGGTATAAATACAGATCACAGGTATATACAAGTGTATGTGTTTTGTTTACCCTCAAGACCCGAGTAATAAATCTTTGCCTTCCTATATCATTCCTACATATATATATATATTTTTTAAATGATATGTTATTTCCTTCCTCATAATTTCACATAACACGAAATTCACATAACAAGAAATTATCAAGATAAGCAATATAAAACAAGATCTTTGATACAAGACATTTCATAAGTTACATCAATCAATGAACATAGAGGAAAAAAAAGGAAAACAAAAAAAGTCTTGCATGTAACAGTGTATAATCAAAATAACAGTAGAGGAAGGTTTAAAGTTACATATTACCATCCTATTAGTTATGATCGTTAATCATCTTGTCACCTTCTTCCAAGCCTGATGTCTACCCAATTCGTACACTTAAGCCCTTCTGTAAGAAAACACGAATGCTATAATGCTTACACCATGGGCTATTGTTGATACTACGAGTACTGCTAAGAGATACGTTTCCATGGATACCGTTTTCTTATAGCTTCCTTGAGATATTGAAACATTATTAGAAGCATTTTCCATCCTCTGAGTAGAGAGTGTAACGGTTAATTGCTTATCCTGACTTACTGTAGTCGACGTGGCTGGTATAACGGTAGTGGATAAAGAACGCCCTTTTGAAATATTATCAATGTAAACAGTCAGTATTTGACATTGAGAATCGTCGCTAGAATATTTTGAAGCGCTTTGGTCTCCAGATGCGTTCGTTGAAATGGAAATGATATCAATATTTTCCTCTATGTCAACATTCAGATATCCAATGCTTTCTATTACAAGCATATTTGAGTCATCTCCCTCTTCACCGCAGAGAAAAATGGGAAAACTTGCAGAAATGCTTTCTGTAGAATTAAGCCTCTTGACGGAGTTACCATGCACAACGAACCACGATGTATTACAGCATTTAAATGTTGCATTTGTGGATTTAGTTAAATTGCTCTGAACCAAATCGCCAGGTGATGTACGAAATCTGCATAGGTTGCTCCTGTTCGTTCTACCATTAAGAACTTCACACATGGTTGGCACACTGCTTGCATCATTCAGCTTTTCAGGACGAAGGAATATGCTATATGTGTTGGTTATATTATTATAGTGACCATCTAAATTCATCTGAGAAGTTTCATGTTCATACAATACCTGATCCCCTGCGACAAGTCTTGCTCGGTCCCCATCGTTCACCTGCAACCATTGGCACGACATCTGCAATTTCCAATGTTTCATGTCGAAGAACGTTTCGCAAATAGGCTTTATCTCTTTGATTATTAAATTCAATTGGAAAATGAAACAAAGTTGTCGTCCACGTTCATTCAAAGTCACCGTGTGCGTCCCAGTATCATTTTTGTCAGTAAGCATAATCGACATTTCAATTATATTTCCCGCTTGTTGGTAGTAAGTCAATTTATAACGTCCAGATTTTAAAGGCATGTTGCTCAAGATAGACATATTAAACGGAAGTTGAAATTTTGAGTCTGGAGTATTCCAAACAAGGTATTGGTCCGCTTGTTGCTTGTGCCCTGTGAAGTTGACATGGATGGTTTGCCCGCTGATTGCGATCACAGATTCTTCTTTTTCATTCTTACAAAACAAATCATTGCTTGAAAATGCCTGATGCAAATGTGCTTGTAAAATAAAAAGGCTTACAAATACCTTAACAGCCGGTGTAAGCCGATCAGGTAACATTTTGCCGTTGTATAGTCTCAAATCACCTTACTTGGAAATGGACGTCGAAGATTTATGATTGAGTACAACTATTCTCAAACGGGAAGATAGCCTGTTATTAATATTAATTGACCTCGTGATCCTATTAGTAATCTTATTGCTGCAAATAAATGTTACCTGTCAAAAAGGCGGAGCCTGTTGAAATCAGGGAATATTTTTTTTTCTCTCTTTACCATATCTCTCACCTCAAGTACTGATTCGCTGAATGGTAATGTTAATCAAAATAATGATGTCTAAACCAGTTTCGGTAATAATGTACAATATTTATAGGTAATCAAAATTAAAATAAACGAAAGATAATTAATGAAAGATTTGTTTTCATATTTGAAAGTAAAAAGGAAAGTGAAAAACAAAAACAGAGAAAGGTAAAGTGGTGCTCTGCCATTACAGTTCAAGAACCTAAACAAACTGTACATCCTCCTAGGTAAAGTTATTATAAACGAAAACTTGGTATCACCTTTCTTGAGTATGGAAACTAATTAATTTCTCCTTCGTTCATGTTAAGGCTAAGCGAAGTGCGCTTTCATATTGAATCGAACACAACCTTTAATGGCTCGTTTAATGGACAAAACCAGTAAACTGATCTTTATGACACTTTCTAAACAAAATAATTCGAGATTCCTTGTCTGTAAATATCTGCTAATTATTTCTTGTTCGACAGAAGGGTGAGTCCTGGTAAAGATGAAGAAATTTTCTTTTTTGAGCATTATCATGACCTGGATATCAGTATTTGAAAAAATTATAGTTTAAATCTCACCTGAAAAAAAGTATTGCTCTTAAAATGCCCCCATATCCGTGTGCATGGCGTGAGACATTCTGTACAATTGAGTCAATTTATCTTATATTTGGTCTTCCCAAAACTTCACAGTACACACCAATTCATGTATACATCATGAAGCTTTCATAAATGATTCCAGACACTTTCATTCACTGTAGGCCTAACACCTTGACGAGTAGTAACTTTATAATACAGGTACATGCAGCTTTCTATCATGCAAACACGTATTATAATGACTCTAACCCAAGGCATGTCTTAATGAAAATCAAATTCTTGCTTCGTTTCAGGCAAAGGAATTTTAAAGGTACTATGTCCATTTTGCAGGCCAAAAAATGAAAAGGCTAAATTCCGACGGCATTTGAAATATGATACTAATTTAGAACTTCCTTCAAAACAAAAGGGCTTGAACATTTTTTGTGGGAAAATAACGACCGTTAGTTGTCCAATCAAATTTAACGATCGCGGTCGTTTAATTAAGTAGTCTGATTTTCAGACCCTTGTACTGAATGGTCGTACGTTTTATGCTGCGCAAAGATTCAATCAGTTTAATTTTGGCCATTACAAGAATTGGGTTATTGATGTAGACTTGTAGCTTATGTACCCTTTACAACTCATTGTATGTATGTTATTACAAAGAAAAGAAGAGAAAACAAAAATAAACCGGTCAGCCAATCAATAGTGTCTGACAGTGAGGTCTAGAAGGTAAATAATAATAATAATAATAATATTTAATTTTTATATAGCGCTTAATACAAATGTCTCTAAGCGCTTTACATAATTTGAATACTAATACACTGCTAACGTTTAAATTTCACAGATAAGACATACGTGAGATATTTACAATTCCTACAAAGTTATACACACACTGTAAAAAGATAATAGTCGAAATAACTCAATAAAATTGAGGAAAAGAATTGCCTTATTTTTATTAAGTAAATATTACCTACGGCATCTTAAATAGAATTTACTTATTTTGCTGAATACATTTTTACTCAGTTAAATCGAGTTACATTAACGTAAATAATTTAAGTATTGTAATCATTTTAGATAATTAAAAAAAAGCTATGATAGGATTACATATTGCACGATTTGGTACCCATCTAATCTAACAAGTAACATCCACTAATCTATCTAACTAATATATCTACCACCATCACAAACTATTACATACGCTTCAATTCGACACATATTGAAAGGCTCCACATTTTATATATACTTGATCGTAGCATCTTAAAAGGAAAATTGGTTTACAATTTCCTGAAATATCAAGTTTTTATTTGTTTTGAACTGGGTAACAATTAAAAATTGTCTTGTCTTTGCTTAGCCATGTTAAATGAATTAGTAAATGTTTTAAAGTCCTTAAATTTTCATTCAACCACAAAAAAGAATTGTTTTATTTAAAAAAGATTTTAATTTGGTCTTAATGAATATTCATAAATTATGTAAATATTTCTATTACGCACTGCATCGGTTCTTACTTTAAAAAGATAAGAATAATCAACATAAATTGTTTGAGTAATACGTATAATTTCTGATTTTGAGTTAAAATTACTAAATTAATACAAGCTGAAATTACTTAAAGTTCTTATGTTTTTGATTTTACTTAAATATTCCACGTATGTTCTACTAAATTGAAAGTTTGAGTTAGCAAGACTTAAATTTAGTGCGTAAGTTGCAAAACTAATGTTTTCAAGTAAATTCTACATGGAAAAAATACGTAAAAATTACCAATGAACAAATTCTTTTTTACAGTGCATATTGATGTTGGCTGCAACCTTTAACATAAAGCTATTATTAAAATAATTAATATTATCTGGTGGTCTGGCAAAGCAATGACCCAGAGCCCTAACCCCAACCAAGTTCCATCGACAGCTCATAACTTAGAGGGCGACAAATTTAAACCCAATAAAAAACGTCTAACATCAGTATATGTGCGTTGGTACAAAAAATGGACTGAAGATCAACAAGTTCTTTGTTTCGAGTGTACACCAGGATTCTGAACACCTGTTTCTAGCAAAATCTTTCTAACAAAAGTTGTACTGAGCGAGGCGGGAAAATTCGCCGGCAATTCGCTCGAAGATGTTAAATCGCATGGGTACTTGGTTAAAAAGAACATTAGTTATGAAAGCAACGCTAAAGTCAATGCTTGCGTTTTTTAAATAATTATACACATAAAAAGTGCGAGACTAGAGAAAGAGAGATATTTTTGGCAGTCCCAGTTCTTGCTAGCGGGAGAATAATTTTTTTTTTTAAAAACCCGGATTTTGTTTTTAATCATACAACAATCTGGTAGGAATATTATTTTCCCGGCCCTCCCACTCAGTGTTATTTAGGGTACGCATATACTTGTTCCTTCTTTTTGAAAGCACCCCTATCTGAGGACTGCCAACATTTCCGAACCCCACTTTCGCGGGCTTTTCCTGCCTTGGAGACCCCCCTAAATCATGAAAAATGCTCAATGTACCACCCTAAATTCGGAATAATTTCTCAGGAGTCCAAAGAGATGAGATAAAAAAAAAACAAAAAAAAAAACACCCCCTTTTTAAAGAAATCTCCGGGTGAAAAGTTAATATTTCCCTTTTTTTTTTTACAATTCTCGGACCGGACTTTGTCGCACGAAAAGTACCCCTTTACCGGACATTTTGGTAACACGCATGGGGTCCGTCCATTCTCGGAGTGGGGGGGGGGGGGGGGATGTTTCATATACTGTTTGTGGTAATTACAGGCACAAACCCTTTTGTCGTGATGATGGGTAACAGAGTGTCTGGTATGTGAGACTAGGACAACTTTCATCGTCTACAACTGCACGTCGTAGGCTTTGTGTTGCAGCTCACCAACAGCCAGAGACTTATCCTTAATTTAGGCTGGCTCAAAGCTTCATGGAAGTATTTGCACGTGACAAAATAGAGTCTGTGTAGCGCAGACTATCTGGTGTAAATATTTCTGTGTTAGCATAACATTAACAATTCATGATATTTTACATAATTAATTCTACCTGTAGCCTAGGTATGTGCATTGGATAGTGATGCATGTAAATTTTGCCACAAATCTAAAACCAAAATTAGAATGAATGAGCTGTAACTTGATCACTGATTCCACACGGATGTAGGATGATGAATACATGGGCCTTCCAGTGCCCTTGGGATTAGTCTAGAATCTTTCCTGCGTTAAGCATGAATATATTATATTGATATTATGGGTAGCTATTGTTGTTCAGTTTCTAATATACATGTTTGAATATTTATAACATAGTGATAAGCATAAGACATACTTTTTTAAAGATTAGATCATATTTGATTCCAAAGTGTGCAAGCCAATATATCACAACAGCGTGTCAATTGTGGCCTCTTTCACCCAAATCCAAAATATTATATATATTTGTTATTTATTTCTGTCATGCATTCATTTTTTTACATACATTATCAAATTGGTTGAATGATAGCAAACCTATCCGGAAATCATTTTAGGTATAGATGAGACAGAGGATTTCCTTGATTGGGTATTATATACTTGTAACATCGCAGTCGATTTATCTTCATAACAAATTATCATACAATCATTGTTATGAAACCGAAAGTGACATCAAACTTAGTGAAGCTCAGTACCACATTCTTAGATTTAAACAAAAAACTGAAATAACGGTCGAATAGGTTGTAAATTTCTTTTTGAACCCGCGAGTAGTATGTTGTGTTTGCTTCAAATGACGATCAAATTAATGAAAATCGTGCAAAAATGAAAAACTTGTGTTTTCACGATCGCTCTATATAGAATCTTATCCATAAACATACACGAGTCATGCCAGAAGAGTTATGCCTCCCATTTAAAATATGATTCGTTTCCTTATCTTCATCACAAAATATCAATTTCTTGTAATGCATTACTTTTTTCCATAGTTTTGTTTCATGTATCTCAAATTTCTTTAGCACACGTATAGGTTTTGTAAAAAAAGATATTCAGGGTTTATTCATTAGAAGGACTCATATATTCAAAATACTGTCTGCAGTTTATTGAGGAAAACATATACACTGCACGAGTGTATAATGCAATATCAAAACCCCGTGCAAGCGCGCACTGGATGAGAAATAACATCTAGGTATGATGTATTTGTCTTCCTGCAAGAAACTCTCCCCGCAGCGGATTCAAATGTTCGCCTTCTGCGGCGAGCTTTAGGGAGACCGTTTTCAATGATTATCAGGGTTACCTTCCACACTAAATTGTCACAAGTTTCCATGCATCGATCATCGCCCTCGTGAACTCCTTCAAAATACCAAAATTTAAATGCATTAAATCATTTTGATCAGTCATTCTTCAACAGGTTTTATTTTTCATTTTCCTTCTCTTACGATGCGACAAGATGATACATTTTTCTCAAATGAGTTCTGAAATTTCACTGCTTAAAATATCGACATCGAAAAAGTAATTTGTATAATTACATTCAACAGAAGAATAATAAGTAATAACATGAAAGGAAGCTTTTTCAAATATGGAGATGTTGTATTTCAAATTCCGAACATCACTTCAACTAAAAGTAATTGCATTTTCGTATCTGCTGGAAATAGTTGTCTACGTTTTCAGCCATGTTTGTACTAGAACTTCTTAGTTTTTGATTTTATTCTAAATCAAGTTTGGCGAATGTTCGTGAGTATTTCGTTCATTTTCATTTTTCGTCGACACTGAAAATGTTGGTAATTGGTAAATATAATGGAGATCAATGAAAACAAAAATCATTAAGAAGGTGATGAAACGACAGGGAAAAAATGTATATAAACAAAAAAATTATTTCAATGTGCTTCCTTATTATCAGTACATACTTTCATTATTGCGTTGGTGACTTGGCATTTGGAATAAATACAGAGGTGTATTTAAATTTATGTTTTTTTTTACCCTTAAGACCCGAGTAATAAACCATTGCCTTCCTATATTATTCCTATTTAACGTTATGTTATTGTTATTAATCCGACTGCACGGTTAACTCTTTGGTTGTTCATTCATACTAAAATTTAGAATATCAGTAATAACGATATTGAAGGCATCCATTCACCTTGTTTCATGTATGTGTGAACGGGTCAATCGAATGGGAACCAAACGAACTTTACATCTTAGGCAGTACATGAGGTCTTAAAGCAGACATTTTGAAGCTCATCTAGATATAACATCGAACTTGTCTGAATTATATTTTTGATATGCATTATCCGGAAAAGAGGATCCTTAAATTATTATCAAAAGACGCGAAGAAAAATGAAAAACATATATAATTTGGGAACGTTTTTTCTTCGATTTATTATTTATAGCAAGACTCAATACAACCAAATCCAGAGAAAGACAATCATCCTTATCAAATGTTGTCATACATGTCATGTTTTCAGTATCATGAAACACCGTATTTATACTGTCAAAGTAGGTTTGTATCTCTTTCACTCATAATGTATATTGATTCAGTAATCCCAATGACATATGCAAGTGACTTTTGTCTTGCTGCGAGATCCTGCCTGAATCTACCATTATCAATTTGTTAGACACAACCAAATGATGGAATCAGTCTGAAATTAAAAATCATTTATATTTATAAAACGAACATGTTATATCAAACCCCAGCTCAATTCGTCCAACAAATATAACGTTGTTTACATCAGTCAATTAGTCAAATATTTATCGTCAAACAAAGTTAAGACTAGACGTAGTAGACTATTTAAAAAACAAAGTTTAATCATCATCAATGCAAAACAATCATGATCCTATTCATCACGTTTATAATGTGCCAATTATAATACCGTTTCCATTCATTAACATTATCGCTGCTGTATATTATATATAATTATATATATGCTAGTTTATGTCAAATAATGTTATTTCCTTACAATAAAAGATCGTAATTATTTAACTATTATAATTGTGTTCATAAGTTTATATAATTTATATTAAATCTTATTTTGTCATCTTTGTATACGATATGTGTTTCTGTTAATTCATATATAATTAAATCTTTAGATCAATCATGTAATTTATTGTATATTTGATTGTTGTAAAGCGCATAGAGAATTTATTATTATGCGCTATATAAAAATTACTTTATTATTTATTATTTATCCTTTGTCATCCGCTAAAAATCACTTAAAGAGAAGGTTGAGTTCTGGGAAGAGGTGAAAAATAATTTGTGAGCATTACTCATTCTTATTATGCAAGTGTGGAAGAACATCAGTTAAGACATGTTCCCTGAAAAGCATGGCTCTTCAATTGCCTTCATATTCTAAATATGCATGTAACATCGTAAAAATCGGGGGGCTGGCTTTTTACGCCACGTGTTCGTGTAGTCCCATATACATCTTTCTGTGCAAGTGTTTGTAACTTTACCAAGACTTGGCCAAATTTCTTATCATTTTGATGATTCCAGAACCTTGCAATACACACAAATTCTTATATGCTAGATGATCAGCCTTTTCTGGTCGTTTCCACACCGTTTCTTTCACAATGCAATCGCATGACCAGAACTCAACTTCATCTTTAAACCAACATTTTTATAAAAAAACAGCTCAATTCGTCCAACAACTTTAACGTTGTTTACACCAATTCATCAATTATTCATCGTCAAACATACTTAACACTAGACATAGCCTACCATTAACAAACTTTATTAAAAAAAAATCACCAATGCCATACAATCATGATCCTCGTCATCACGTGTCAATTATGATACAGTTTTCATTCTTTAGCATTATTGCTGCTGTATACATTGTTATCCGGTGAAAATGGTTACTATATATGTTATATAATCTTACTTTACCGATCCATACCTCTAAGAATAACTATGTCTTGCCAATCGTAAATGTTCATTCCTCTGGGATTCACTTTATTCGTTATCTGTGCTCCACGCCCACACTTTGAAGACCGTTCATGCATATTCATATTCACACAAGTGGGCGTGGCTCCATCTCATTAGAAGGTAAGTTTGGTTTAAAGGAAGAATCCAATTCTTTTGTTTAAAGGAAGAATCTAATTCTACTCAGCTGTTTCAAATGTGATAGAGCACTATTGTAGATAATCTTTCCCAAGGAAAACAAACCATTTACGAAACCGAATAACAGGCATATACCATATCATGTCGAAGGCCATACATACAATGCTTACAATATTGTCTTACCAGTCTTTCGATCATTGCAATACGCTTCTTTAGTTGATAAGACGATTATTTTGTAACGACTACATGACATTATGTAATGAATTAATGTGTTTCTACATCGAAATATATTTACGCATTTTGATATAATCAAATTATACAAATCCATATAACATGCTTTAAGTTCGACTATTTATTAAGGTATCTTTGTATAATTTGTACAAGTTTCGCATGCTTCACTTTCAAGGTAGTCGTTATCTACAGTTATTTACAATGATTGGACATTATTTTTTACTGTGATTTTCCATGAATTATTCAAAATATTTGTATTATGAATAAAATGATCACTTGGGTTCTTAATAAAAGTTGCATCACTCCAGACTACTAAAATATCTATTTTTAAAGGAGTTATTAATCTCCATCAATTATCACTTGTTAAATTACAAGTCCAAAATAAATCATTACCTAACTTCATCAAATAGAATTCAAGAAAACGCTTCCAGTTGCCCTTTTTTCTTCTGTATTTAACAATCTCTCACCCATGCGATCGTAAGTTCTATAATAATTGATGGTAAACAAAACGTTTTCAAACCCACTTCGTCATAATTTGCTCTAATTGTTTTTATATTTATCTAGTCTGGTTAACGATTACAAATAAAATAGTATATAATAGATTCAACTTTATTGATAAATAATTCCTAGCAATCTTAGCTATTGAGATTTGAGCATCGGTTTAAACCATTTGAAGTAATAGATTTAGTTAAATGTGGCCATATTCCTGGTCAGGTAACCGACCAAACACATGAAGGCATCATAAACGTTATGTATTTTCTTACATGTTACAAACAAATGTGTATCCTAACCCATTGAAGTGTGCATTTGTTCAAATCTATAGAAACGTCAATTCATGTACAGTTCGGAACCACACTGTAGACGTATTCCGTCACTGTGGAGGTGGAGTCTCAGTAATTATGTCTCTTCATTTAGTTATGATCGTTAAAAATCCTGTCACCTTCTTTCAAGCAAGATGTCTACCCAATTCATACACTTAAGCCCTTCTGTAAGAAAACACGAATGCTATAATGCTTACACCATGGGCTATTGTTGATACTACGAGTACTGCCATGAGATACGTTTCCATGGATGCCGCTTTCTTATAGCTTCCTTCAGATATTGAAACATTATTAGAAGCGTTTTCCGTCCCCTGAGTAGAAAGTGTAACGGGTAATTGCTTCTTTTGACTTGCTGTAGTCGACGTGGCTGGTGTAACGGTAGTGGATAGAGAACGCCCTCTTGAAATATTATCCATGTAAACAGTCAGTATTTGACATTGAAAACCGTCACTAGAATAGCTGGAAGCATTCGGATCTCCAGATGCATTCGTTAAAACTGAAATAATATTAAGTTTTTCCTGTTTGTCAACATTCAGATATCCAATGCCTCTTACTACAATCATCTTTGATCCATCTACCTCTTCACCGCAGATAAAAATGGGAAAAATTGCAGTAATGTTTTCAGTAGAAATAATCCTTTTTAGGGAGCTGCCATCAACAATGACCCACGATGTATTACAGCATGTAAATGTTGCATGCTCGGCTTTAGTTAAATTGCTCCAAACCAAATCGCCAGGTACTGTACTAAACCGACATGCTTTGCTAATGTTTGTTTTACTATAAATAACTTCACACATGGTTGGCACACTGATTGCATCATTCAGCTTTTCAGGACGAAGAAAAATGCTATATTTGTTGGCTATATTATATTGACCATCCAAATTCATCTGGGAAGTTTCATGTTCATACAACACCTGATCCCCTGCGAAAAGTCTTGCTCGATCCCCGTCGTTCACCTGCAACCATTGACAAGACATCTGCAATTTCCAATGTTTCTTGTCGAAGAATGTTTCGCAAATAGGCTTTATCATTTTGATTATTAAATTCAATTGGAAAATGAAACAAAGTTGACTTCCACGTTCATACAAAGACACAGTGTGCCTCCCATTATCAATTTCGTCAGTAAGCTTAATCGACATTTCATATAAATTTCCCCCTTGTTGGTAGTAAGTCATACTATAACGTCCATATTGTAAAGTCTTGTTGTTCAAGATGGACATATAAAACGGAAGTTGAAATTCAGAGTTTGAAACATTCCACACAAGGTATTGGTGTGTTAGTAGCTTGTCCAAAGTGAAGTTAACATGGATGGTTTGCCCGCTGATTGCAACCACATGTTCTTCCTGTTTATTTTTACAGAACAAATTATCACTTGAAAATGCCTGATGCAAATGTGCTTGTAAAATAAAAAGGCTTAAAAATACCTTAATAGCCGGATTAAACCGTTCAGGAAACATTTTGCTGTCGTGTAGTCTTTAACCTTACTTGGAAGTGGACGTCGAAGGTATGATTGAGGACAACAATTCTCAAACGGTAAGATACTCTGTTATTATTAATTGATCTCGTGATCCTATTAGTCATCTTATTGCTGCAAATAAATTTTACCTGTCAAAAGGGCGGAGCCTGTTGAACTCAGGGAATATCTTTTGTTTCTCGTTACCATATCTCTCACCTCAAGTACTGATTAGCTGAATGGTAATGTTAATCAAAATAATGATATCTAAACCAGTTTCGGTAATAATGTACAATATTTATAGGTAATCAAAATTAAAATAAACGAAATATTAGTAGTGAAAGGTTTGTTTTCATATTTGAAAGTAAAAAGGAAAGGGAAAACAAAAAACAGAAAAGGATGAAGTGGTGTCCTGCCATTACAGGTCACGTACCTAAACAAACTATGCAACCTCCTAGGTAAAGCTCTTATAAACGAAAACTTGTCATCACCTTTATTGAGTTTGGAAACTAATTAATTTTTCCCTCTTTCATGTTCAGGCTAAGCAAAGTGCACTTTCATATTTAATCGAACACAACCTATAATGTCTTGTTTAATGGACAAAACCAGTAAACTGATCTTTTGTGATACTGTCTATTATAGGATAATTCGAGATTCGCTTTGTCTGGAAATATCTGCTAATTATATATTGTTGGATATAAGGGTGATAGTGAAGATGAATACTTTTTTTTGTGGGGCTTTCTCATTACTTGTATATAATTATTGAAGGAATACCCTAATTGAAACATCTCCTGCAAAAAGGATTGCTCTACAAAATGCCTTCGTAGACGAATTATGACAAGAAAAATTTCAAGTGTCATAGTGATACAAACTTTTCTTTGTGTAGTCCCATATACCCATTTCCGTGTGCAGTGAATGTGACCTTCTGCAAAATTGAGTCAATTTCTTTTATTTTTTGGTCTTTTCAAAAATTGACAGTACAAACCTATTCATGTTTACATCATAACTTGTTTATAATTGATTCCAGATATTTTCCTTCACAGTGTAGGCCTAAATCCTTGACATCAATATTATTACTTTTGTATTTGATGTTGTCTTCCAAATCTGTATATTTAAGGCCTTCAGTAAGATATATAATGCTTACACCATGGGCTATTGTTGATACTACTAGTATTGTATAAGATACGTTTCCATGGATACCGCTTTCTTAAAGCTTCCTTCAGATATTGATAACTTATTATAAGCATTTTACGTCCCCTGAGTAGGGACTCAGTTTTGTTAGATCACACATTTTTTTGTAGAGATGCCATCACCATGATGACTTTACACTGTTGTTCTTCTATTGAACTGTATACAGGTCTCTCGACTTCGATATATAGTTTTTTTTTAAATGAAGGTGGAGGAGGGGGTTGCAGTGAGGTCAAATTCATTTTATGCTTGATTTTAATGTAATTTTTATTTTGTAAACAGGTGTGTGTGTTAGCTTTCGTTACCCCTGTCATTTCTATATATAATATCGTTCATTGTCATTTTTATGTTGTTTTTTAAACAGAGCCCTGTTGTAAACCAGCCTATTTTAATGTTTTTAACAATGTTTTGTAATGATTTTATAGCTGAACATGTTACTCTGTATAAAGATGCGAAATAAATAAAAAAAAAAAAAAAAATACGTACCAACAATATTGAACTTTTGTATATGTGGATGTTTGCGTAGATCAATACTTTCAATAGCGAGGACAATAATCTTTGAGTGATCTTACTCCGCACTGCAAAGAAAAAAGCAATTTAATTCACGTATCCATGTAGCCACGCACTGTCTTTAATGATTAAATTGGCTACCAGACGATGTCGCATGCAAAGCATCTTCTCCAGGGAACTCAAAATTAAGATTGAGAATGCTCGCACTGTTCCCGTAGATAGGACCATCAACGACGACATCTGAGTCCACATCATTTTCTGCAACACGACTGTCTTGTCTGATTCAATGCTATCCTCATATTTCTCCAGTCATCACCCATATGAGCCCTGTCTCCGAATTGGTCAGGCTGATTGGTAACACCTCTCGATGCTGCAGAGCGATGGATCTTTTTGGCCTTTCGGCTCATGTCAAGTTTCGCGTAAAGAGCATCCACGTTTGTCATCGGTTTGACCGATACATCTTCCTGCGCATTAGTTGGTGTAACAGGTGATACTTGATGGACTCTTACAATTCCTGTGGCCACTAAATCGGAGGGTCCGTTTCATGGGTGTCGTGGCGCCATCAGCATCATCCAGAGAACAAGAAGTGATTTCCAGAGATGGCCCACCTCCAATGGCTGTACTTGGAGCGTGTATCTTGCGGCTCCCTTCATCATTGTGAAGAATTGCTTCAGATTTTTCGTATATTTGTCCAGACTTACCAAGAACTCTTGAAGAGGCAAAGTTAGCACCGCTGCATATGTTTGTGAGATGTGAAGTAGAGTAGCCCTCTTTCTTTACCATTGCCCGAGAGGCGGGAAGGCTTGACTGACTGCGCCGACTGGAATGCAGGAAATCAAAGTGCGGATCATCAAATAGTGACCCATCTACTAGTGATTGATTTGAGACAGCCTCATGGGGGAGAGAAGCTTCACCGTGTTGAGATGTTTGGGTCAAAATACTCGCCATTTCCAGGGATTCCATATTATCGTCACCTATTACAGTCTTTGAACTACTTCGAAGACCCAAGGTCTCACATTTTTCTCTACACATGCCATACAGTTTTGTAAAACAAATACCAATGATGAATCCAAGTGCCGATGCTACTCCGGTTATGGAGACCCAAGTTGCCATGTTGGTAAACGGGGGACTAGGCCTATTAGTAGTAGTAGAAGTAGATGTAGAAGTAGAAGTAGAAGTAGAGGTAGAAATTAATGTAAAAGGTGTGACGTTGACGGTCACAGTCAGAGTGTTGCATCGCGGATTTTCTGTTGAATGTGCTTGCCGTTGTGTGTTGTTACTAGATTCCGCAAGAAACGAAACATTGCTAAACCGGCTGTCCCAAAGAAATTTGTCTATGCTATGCACGATAACGTTTGTCAATGATTTGTCATCCTCTTCTACGTAAAACAAAAATATGCGATACACATTAGAAAAAAGGTACTTGTGTGTAAAGTGGAGAGGCAGCAGTTCTCCATCAGCACTGTACCACCACGTACGGGGAATATGCTTACTTGGGACGCAGCGCTCAAGTACGAACTGTTCAGTTTGTTCCTTCCGAATCGTATGTTGCATCATTGATGGAAAATTGCAGGTCTTATTTACATTTTTCTGTCTATAAAATACTAAACATTTGAAGGGAAATTCATTTCCAACTAGTATGTTGTTAATTAACACATAAACGCTGAATGTGTTTGTAATTTTTCTGGACACATAACCCAAATAGTTTATTCCCGTCTCATCCTTGGATACTACCCTTTCTCTCGCCACAATCTCTGCGAAGTCTCCTTTATCAAACTGGATCCAGCGACAAGATAACTCTACGTCCCCCGTTGTATGGTAAAGAAGAGCGTTGCAAGTGGGGTCGGTAGTGTAAATTCTTAAATCTAGTTCGAAAGCCACACAAGCTGATCGAGACCCGTCGTCAATGTAAATGGTGTGAATCCCCGAATCATTTTCTTGTGCGAATTCTATAGATATTTCAAACGTGTTGTCATCCACTCGTTCAACTAATGTATAATGTTCATCACTGACACTGCTTATGAAAGCATGACTGAAACTGTAGTATGTCCCGATTAAAGTACTCCCATCTTTTGTCCACCGAATATTTTGTGTATTTAGCAATGGCTGTGCGACACGAAATATAACGAAAACACTTTGGTCGTTGACTCCGTTGAAATCTTGATATTGGTAATTCACACAAACTTCCGCAGAAATAGGATCTTGATAAAAAACTTGCAGAATGAAAAGAAATATAAATGTTTTCATGGTGAGGATGAAATGCTTTTTCGACAACATTCTAAATGTTTAATTTGTGAACTATGCTTGCAAAAAGTAGGAACTCGGTTGTGTAGTTACACCAACTCAAGCCAATCCTTAAACGATAGAGCAGAGACTCTCGCCATGGTATATGAAGACATGACGCTGTTTCCGCCAACCTAGAGGAAATCGCCCAATCACAGCTTGATAATCGAATAACAAATGACCATTTTCATGTTAATGGTTAATTGTGATTGAAACATTATCTGTTGGAGTCGTTCAAAACAGCAAACAAACCACTTAAGTAAGTTTTGAAATTAGGCTCAATGTCTCAATTTCTATATAAATGGTGTATATGGTTAGATCGCCTTTGGTTTCACTTGTAACACTATTGAGTGTAATGTTTAAATCAGAGACGTGGCATAAGGTGATTAGGCCTCTTGTAGAATGTATCTGGTGTCAGATCGACAATTGGATTAAGTTTTGTGCCTTTCATTTATGTGGTACTTGGTGATCCAATCCAATCCAAAAGATACTTGATATAGCGCCTTTTCCTTGCAGTTACAAGCGCTGCACACACGCATATTCGATTAATTTTCCCGTTAATGTTGAGTTCCAATCGAGTGTATAGTGCACATCGGATCACTCGTGATAGCTCAGTCACACGCCTGCCGGAATACAAACTGACCCAAAACGACCGACTCCTGGCCATTAGGGGGAGTAATGCAATTATTTTGTTCCATAATATGTCAGTTTGGTACCCGCCTAGACTGTGTGACTGAGAAATTGGACACACCCCTTATGCATATCATCTGTCAATCATTTAGTACATGTCAAACAAAATATTAAAACTTAAATTATCATCCTATCAAATGATGCTAAAAATAATATGAACAAAGATAAATGTATCATTATCATGATCATCATGCAACACTTAAAGAAATGTGAAACTGGTTCTCCAATGGCGTAAGTAAAAAAAGAAAAAAGAAAAGAAAAAAGAAGATACAACTAAGAAGCTACACAAATTTCAAGCAAAAAGACTAACACGAATCATCTTGGGCTCTAATCTTTCTCAATCAGGTCAACATTATTGTTGGTACATGTAATGTGTGTTCATTTACAAAGAAGCATGTTGAATTGCTTTAAAGGTGCGATTCATTGGTTAATTTTCTCTCATCTCGAATCATACGATATACCTAGAAGCATATTGCATGTGCATTCAAGCGGCATTAGGAGCTTAACATCTCCCCGAAGTGTTTAAAACAATTATTTCCGTAATATGATTTAAGAAATCATGTTGGCCCTCCTCGGCTTGCTCGAAAAGACCTCCCCTGCCATTAGATCCCTCAGATCTTTAATATTCTATGAAATAATTAAAATTCATATGATTTAGATGATTTACTTTTCTAATGGAAAGGCTTTTATAAGTTTTAAATATTTCTAGCAATCCCAATCCTTATAATAGACATGCCTACATCGTATTAAAAATGTTATCAATGAGTAATTTTGTTTTAAAGAGAGTAGTATTATTGAATATTTTTTTTTGTTAATAATAACAAAAGATTGCGTACCTCTCTGCCTCCTCTCTATCTCTTTCGACTGGTTTTAATTGTACTCCTGTTTGAGTCTAATATATTGTTTTCCGCTATCATATTGCTATCTGATGATTAAACAGTTATTAAAATAAACCTACCAAACTACATAATACAATGAAATACTTGACTTAAAGTAGGGGAGTTTGATGTGGTGCACAATTGCACCCCTCTGTAAATAATTTAATAGTCCATGGTGATCATGAATATCCATGTTTTTGCTTACCTCGGCAAAATGTTTGCTTTTACTAAATGGAAAAAATGACGGTGGTGGGTTGGATGAAATGGACATAATGAACCAAGCAGAAGTGATCTATGATAATTTATGCTTCTTATCCTTCGTGTGCTTGACCTATAATCTAAAAATCACTTGGCAAACTGAGTCCAAAGTTCGACTTGTTTCACGTGTATTATAGGCAATGGCGAGCTTGCAACCTATTTTGATCAAATTACGGTGGGTGAACTTTCAAAAGTCAATGGGACATGAGTGTTCAAATGAAAGAGCTAGTGATAACGTACGTCGGGTGGATGTGCTTTTCGTTTAAACAAAAAATGATTTTTTAACGATTTGGGGGGTAAAATTCCATAGGCTAACATGTTAGGCTGCTGAATCTGACGATAGGGGGCGTTGTCAAATGAGACTAAACGGAGCTATATGTTTGAGTATTATGTCACTATCCCTCTCTGATGGTATTTATTTCTCTCAGTAGATATATATTTTGTATTGTATTTTGTTTGAAGGAGTTTTATCTACTTGTCGTTTTTTCTTCTATCTTATAGCTCTTATTATTACCTCTCTGACGTTAACCCTTTGCTTTCTTTTACCCGATTATGCATACTCCCTTCATACCATCACCTTTACATGGATATTGGCAGTCTAGAACAGTTTACATCGTGCCTTAAACCTTATCCCTATGATCTAAAAGCCTGAAACTTTAAATGCCTTTTAAAAATGGTGTTATGTAAGATATCATCGTCATCATTATCATTTTTATATCAGGGTAGATTAAAACAATTCGTATTTTTGAATTTCAATAATTTACCCATGATTGAGAGAGCCTAAGTATTATACACAACGTTGGTATAAACAAACTTTACAAAAACACCATAAAAATATCGAAAAAGCAGCACTTCTCGATATTAAACCCGTTTCGTGGCACTGTAAAGACATTATAACCTAACACATTTGCTCTCTAACAGGGTTGGTTGATCATGAGAGGATTATCCTTCTTTTAAAACGGTAAAAGTGCACCCTTTCAGGTTTCATATTTTACCCTTCAATAACTACAATTGAAATGGGGTGTTAATCGTGAACAGCATTTTGGGAGTGATAGGCCTACTAAGTTAAACTCATGACGCACAACACAGTTGAATACAAAGACGCAGCGGTAAGAAAAGATAAGAAATTGAACATGTTGAATATATCAAATTGTGATTTTTGGATATTTTATTGAGCATAATATTTAAGAAAGCAATTATATATATATATATATACAGATAAGAAGGTTGAGCCCAAAACCTTTATATCAAATTTACTTGTTTTTTTTAACGATGAATTCCTCAACGGATTACACTAAAAGCTCTGACTAGCTCTCAAACTCAGTTGTCACGTTTCCAAAACAATCGCCGTTTAACAAAGTTTTGCCATTTATATATCGATACAAGAGTATTTGTAATGAAACCAGAAGTTACATTATTAATTAGCCTCTCATTCGGCCTCGTTAAGATTCTATGAGTACTTTCCGATACTATATACACACAATTAATTAATTTCTTGTCGGTTGAAATAGAGACATATCGTTTTCTATTATAACCATAAAAACAATAGATTGAAATTCACTGCGACTATGTATGAGGAAACATCGGGGAAATATCACACCACAAAACCAGGATTTATCAAAGGTTATTAATACGTGATTGTGTGATGTTTACCCATTCATCTTTGAATAGACCCTTTATATTGTTGATGCCAAATACATTGACTACATAAATCACTACATTTACACATAACTTTCGTGTTTTTTTTTCTTTAGACAATGGGACGTACTTGTAAGGCTACATCTATACATAATACACCTGGGCTTATAATCCTAAACCTTACATAGCCTAGCTGGCAACTAACTACATGTAAAGCCTATGTGGTTAGTTGAAAATTAGCTTAGTAAGATTTTATGAATATGGACCCTGATCAATGGAAGCTTGTATTAAGATAATTATATGACTATAATGAGTAGGTAGCGCTACAATTTGAGAGAAATTTGTATGTCATTCTCGTCTATTCACAATCATGATAATGGTTACAAAAAAGTACTTAGAATATGACCACAATGTGCAGATAATAATTAACTTAGCAAGTATTTATACACATACTCAACACACACACGCTCACACCCCATACACGCACACACGTACACGCATACATTCGCACGCACACACCCATATTTGGGTGATTTTTGTTACGGTGATCTGTCGAAGTACACACTACACCTGAAAAGCTTGACATATTATTACAGACAAATAACAGCTACCCTACAGAAGCAATCAATATATAAATGAAGTTTCACTTATAGCATCTGTTCTTATATTATTTGCATACAGTAAGAATCTTGTATAATTCTTGGTCGTTTTATTCAGCTAAGTGTAGGTAACAAATTTTATGTAACACAATTTCCCACTTACATTGAAAACACAACAAGAGCATAGCTATATTTAAATTTAAAAATATTTCGCTATCATTCAGAGGGTTTGTCCTTTAATATGTTAATACTCAATATTTAGTTCAGGCAAAACTGTACGTAAAACCTACTCGAATTGTCTTTTTTTTTTTCGACAGAGAAAATGTTTATAAGTAATGTATTTTTCCTAGACAGATAAGATTAAAGAAGACACACACAATGACAAAAGACAATGAGTTCTTCATGAAAAAGAATGAGCGGGTGCATTAATATACAGTTCTCCACCATCCATCAATTCGTCATTGGGATTAGCAATCATGTTACCAAAGAAGTCAGTATGGTTCAGGATCAGGGGTTCTGAGCCATGTTCTAGAACGAAAGTGTCTTGACCGGAGTTGCGACCGAGGTAGCTACCGGAGTTGGTACCTGGCCCCAAAGAGGTGGTTTTGTTGGTCTTTCGGCTCATGTCCGGTTTGGTGTACAATGCATCTACATCTGCATTTTGTTGTGATCTGCCTGATTTAAACGAAGCAGACGTCGTTGATGCACCCTTATCGAAGTAATCCTTGGAAGATGAATGGGGATATTGGAAAGACGATGCATGTAAAGGCCGGTATTCTTTAGAGGTGCCTTTGACATCGTCAACTGAACAATACGCAGTGTCCAGGTATGGCGCACTAGCAAGATCATGTCTTATACGCTTACCAGGGTTTGTGTCAAAACCAGTGGTGGTGCATCCGATGGTACCTTTATGATCTTCACGATCCGAAGTGTTATTAGTAGGGCGATGAGCAAAACAACTGCTCTCATGCTCTACATGTTGGCGCTGCGAATGTAGGCTTGGAGGTCCATCCTGTTTGTTTGAAATGAGAGCCTTTCTGACTTGGTTTTGTTTGTGTTTTCCCTCACCTATTAAACACTGGAGAGCAGTAGCTCCTCGAAGGTCAGAATCCCGACAGCTTTGAAGCTCTTGTAATTGTAAGTTCCCAGTATTTTCAGACTGTGTACGAGTATCACCAATCGCTACCGTGGATTCGATTTGCATAGCATCATTTATCTCTTTCTCAAAGTGGTGTCGATATTTTCTTAAAACCATATAGTAACAGTTGACGGAGCCAGTTACCAGGCAGAATATCAAAGAAAGCACTAATATTGCCCAAATCCAAGTCGAGACTTTATTCGTTTTTGAAGCCTCTGGCGTCACAGTAATTTCTATCCTGTCAGTATTATCGGGCATCGTGCTCAAGTCTAGATTTTCTTCCGGATATTGTACGTCTTCGTCAGTGTTACTTACCTCAAAAGAGATCTTTTCACACATTAAATTATCATTAGAATTGTTACTTCCTTCAGTTCGGCCTAATGCTGACAGAGAAATGTTGTACTGTTTACCTTCTACAAGATTAACATTTTCAATGCTATGCAATAACACTGTGTTGTTTCCACTCTGTACACCGCAGAAGAAAGAAAAGTGACGTCCCACATGGGTAAGGTATAACTTGTCAGTAAGAATGAGTGGAATAAAATTGCTACCATTATTGTACCAAAACTTGATAGCGTCAGCTCCTTCCGTGGTGCAACATTCAAACACAGAACGCAGAGTTTGGTTTCGTATTGGAAGAAATGTACACGACTTATTGACACTTCTTCTGCTATTAGAAATAAGACACATGCTCGGCACAACTCGATTATCATGTACGTTTTCAAGAGGAAGGTAAACGCTGAATGTTTTGGTTGAATTAAAATCGCCATCAATATTCATCTCCGTAGTCTCATACTCATATACAACCTGATTTCCTGCCAAAAGTTGTACTTGATACTCTAAGTTGACTTGCACCCACTCACAAGACATCTGTACTCTTCGAATTTCTTGGTCAAAGAGGGTTGAACAGATTGGGGCTGTCCCTTCAATGGTAACATTGAAAATTGCAATCGCGCAAAGCGATTGTTTGCCATAATTAATTTTAACGACGTGCTTTCCTGAATCACTCAGTTCAGTAAATGCAACAAACAAGTCGATAGCATTCTTTCCCGACTCTTTTGTCAACTTATAGCGTTCTCGATTAGCAGATGTATTGTCGATATTGTCCAATAGCCGATTGTCCAGTGTTATCCATTTTGCCCACACTAATGATTGGTTCTCAGTCAATGGATCATTCAGAGCAAATCTCACAGAAACATTTCGTCCATTGACTGTTTCTAATGCTACTTCTTGCTGGTCGCCACACCAGAATAAACCACCCTCACAAAATGTCATTTGGAAGACAGCTCGAAAAGTAATCAAAATTATTGGAGAGATTTTACATTTCAGCGCGAAACGAATTTGAGGCATGATAGAGGATTCCACACAATCTAATCTTGATATAGAAACGCTGGCCTTAGCACCAAGTCTTCAGCACAGTTATCAAAATATTTTCACGATCATACTAAATGGAGTGTGGAAGCTCTTTCTCCGACGAATAGATTTGGAACTGAGGAGTGTGGAAATTAAGAAAATGAACCGTGTATGCTTATATCTTAAAGTATTTGAACGAATGGAAACGAAGGATATAAATAGTTTTTAATATCTATCGATGTCATCGATTCTTGATACGTGATATGATCACAAAGGCAATTGGCTGAAGGGAATGGAGGTTCTGCTATGGTTCATAAAGACTCTTGTTTATGATAGGGCGGAGCCAGTGAAATTAATGACTTTCTTCTTGTGAGATTGCTTACATCCTTTCGGGCAATTATGGCGATCAAATTTCCTGCCCGTCTTTCGTTTGGAAACTAACTTAGCAAACAAAAGAAGTGGTTTTGTGATGGGCGGAGTTCATGAATTGACATTAAGGCCATTTGCTGGTTTTCTTTAGTTTTGTACACTGACGAAGACAAACTTTAGCATCCTTCCCTCACCATTTCTTCTAAGCTTTGAAATGAATGAAGACATAGGGAATGAAACTAAAAGTTAATGATTAATTTGACAAACACTAATAAATCATTTCTCGAGCCTTCTCATCTGATGTAAAGGAATTAAACCTCGTGCTGAAAATTAATCGTCTTCTCAATGACGGAAGAAGAATATTTACGATGACGTCCGATAGACTTTGAGCTAAGAATGGACCTTACAGGAAATAATCTTTTTAACAAGACTCGCATTTGATTCTTCATATTTAATTATGAACGAGATTGTTAAAACGTTTAAAATAACCTTCATAACTCTTTTCTTTTTAGCCAATATCCCACGGAACGATTTATGTTACGCACATCTGTGGAATAATAAACATAATGCAATTTGATTAACGCAGCGAGATTGAATATTCTTTTATCCAGGATTCCTAATTGATTAAATCATATGCTAAAACAAAATGTTAAGCTTGCTAATGTGTTCGCTTGTGTGGTACATTCAATGGTGGAACAGTTGCATGTAGCAGATTATCGCGTCTGTTATCGACAAAGTTTGTTACTGGCTATATAATATGACCTAATATTAAAATGTAATATATCCTATGTCTTTATATATCAAAGGTTATATTATTTCACCAGCTTCACACGCTATTGACGATGAAGACCATTATGTACATGTAAATGCAGAAATTAATTATAATTATTATTTTTTCCTTCGTATTACTTCTCTTGTTATAATTACAACATGTGTATCCATCATCCATCTGTTCAAAATATCCATTTGTGAAAAAGAGACTACTAAACCAAATATATATGTTTACTCAATAGTAAAAACAGACGTCTTAGGATGTTCTCGTTTAATAAAATGAGTGGACAGATGTGTTCATGTATAAATCGTCATCATCTTTAGATGAATCGATGGCATTTACAGCGCTGTTGCCGTAAATGAGATCACTATTATGGAGAGGTGGGTCATCTAAACTTCCAGTTGGAAGAAGAATGTCTAAGCACAGTTCTTTCTCCACATGGCCGGCACCCAAACAAGTGACCCTTGTTCGATCAGAAAGACCCTTGTCTAATACAGGGACTGATTCAAGAGGTTGATTTGGGACGCCGACTAACTTCTTGGTCTTCCGGTTCATGTCAGGTTTGGCGTACAATATTTCCACATCTGATGTCGGCCCTGTAACATTGTTCATTGATGAGTTATCTTTTTTGATCTTCGTCTTAGCGCATTGAAAAGGTGTATTCTCGACACGAGTTCCCCCATCAAGTGAAGTGCCCTGGTAACCGGGTTTTTGGACGATCCATGTTGCAGTCTTTACTGCTTCTGGTACAATGTTCCCATTTGCAGGAATGTCATTGGTGTCATTGATGTCACTTACAGAACAGTATGTGCTGTCGAGACTTTGCGCAACAGCCCCTGAAATATTTGCCCTTGTATTTCCTTTCTCGGTCCCGCTCCCCGTGACTTCCCCACGCGTTTCCTTTACACCATCTTCACCTCCTCGTTGTCCAGGATGATGAGTTATGTGGACTTCGTCCTTATATACACATCCACGTCGGAGAGGGAGTTCTGGCGGACTGTCCTGATGTTCGGGATTATGTATCCGAGGCCTACGTAGAGGAGATCTGTGGACGGCGATACCGCCGTGTTCAGGATCTATCCCATTCGCCGAAGTGCGAGATGAGAAGGTCGCCGCGTCAACTGACTCTCCATCATCTACCGATTGAATTGCGTTAATGCTGATTCCATGGAACCGCTCTCTTTTGACTCGATATTGATACTTGATCAAAAATCCGTTGTTACAT
The DNA here is from genome assembly GCA_035222895.1 of Strongylocentrotus droebachiensis. Taxonomy (NCBI): domain Eukaryota; kingdom Metazoa; phylum Echinodermata; class Echinoidea; order Camarodonta; family Strongylocentrotidae; genus Strongylocentrotus; species Strongylocentrotus droebachiensis. Next base: position 218,975 of record JAVYIG010001811.1, read on the forward strand.
TTGCCAAAGCAGATAACTATGCTGAACAGCAATGCAATCACCGATGCTACTCCTATGTAGATAAAAGCTTTCCCATTGTTGTTGTCCATATCAGTCGTATTCCTCACTGCACTCACGACACAATTTGACGAGGAGCCATTTTCTTGAGATTTCGAAAAAGTCGAAGGAGCTTGTGTTGTTGTTGAAATAAGAGATGGAAGTGCAACAACTGAAGCATTAACAGTGATCGTTAGACGTATTGCGTTGTCGGTGGAATCGTTTTCTTTGGCCGGGATTTCATGATGTTCAGCTAAAACTGAAATGTTGTAGCGCCTTTCTTGAAAATGTATAGTGATCATGCGATGGAGTTTCATCAAAGGGTGCGACACATCTTCCACACAAAGAAAAACTACGAACTCGCCTTCAGTTATTATGTACGATTTCATAGTACTGATTGGTGACAGACTTGTGTCAGCGTTGTCCCACCATACAAGAGGAATGGTCCCGTTCTTAGCACAACAATCAAATATTAACACGTCATCTTGGTGATGTTGAATAGTTTGATGTTCAATTGGAGGAAAAGTACACGTCTTGCGTTGCCCCTATTCGTCCTTTCATTAGATATTACGCACTTGTTTGGCACTCCCTTGATGCGTACTAAGTCTTGGATATCAGGGAACACACTGAATTTATGAGGCAATGTATAACGATTCGGAAAATTTACCATTGTAACCTCATGTTCATACAAAACCCGATTTTCCGCCAAAAATTGTGTCAGATCACCATTGATGCCTTGCAACCATTCACATGTCATCAACAGAGTCTGATTCTCTCTGCGCAAATATGTTGTACAGTTTGGACTTCCACTAACGACAGTCAATTCCAGTATCAAAGCTGTACAGATAACAGTTGCGCCATTAAAAAGTGTAATATGATAAGTTCCCGAATCCCCCTCTTCAGCATGATGAATAATTAGTTCAAAATCCGTTTGGTTGAATCTGTTTTTTAACTTGTACCTTGAGCACATCTCACCAGTTGTCGATGCCGGCTCGATCCAATTAAATGTATCGTTTACGGATAATGGTTCCTTAAGACGAAAAAGAACCGACATGTTTTGATACTCAACAGCATGAACTGTTTCCCATCGGTAATTACATACATTGTATTCAGCAAATGACTGATTGATCAGAGCTTGCAGACAGAAAACGAATGATAACCCTTTCAAGAGGAGGCTACCAGGCATTCGTAACATTTTGAAGAATGGGAGATTTTTGTTTAACCTTTGAAGAAACAGATTCCACATAATCTTGATAACTACGGACTGAGCTATTATCGAATCTCGCAAGATCTGATAACCTCGAGCTTCTACCGGCCAGTTTGATCTCCAGGTAGAATAAACATAAATGCACCTGGTCTTGAAACTGCAAGACAATGCATTGCGTGATTAAAATAAAGAGCACTTGACCATGATAGTGTTATCTAAACAGAATTGATCAAGTTTCTTGAAGACCACAATCAGATCATGCATTTTGTTTTTCTTTCCGGAGTCTGAAGTGGATTCTTTTGAGAGACTATCTACTACACTTGAAGCAATAACTCATCTTGTGGTGGGACTTGACATGTAGTTGAAAAATAATTATAACATACCATGAACATTTCTTTGATTGATTTGCTTACATCTTGAGGTCTAAAGCTTTCTAGTTCTGCAGTGAAAGAAACTCAGGACATCTTATCACAAAACCGAAATCGTCTCGATTTTTTTCTCGGAATTGATAACCTTGCCACCGAATTAATCAATCTTTTACTACCTTTCTTAATATGTAATTTAAAAACAATAACAATATAAACGACATATTTTGGCATAATCCTTTCTATATTCGAATAGAGCTTCTTTGTGAAAATGGTTACACAGATCATACAAATCGATTGTAATTTTATCTGTTGTGCCAAATGGCCTATACAATTTTGTAAGTGCCACTCTTCGATACAAAACAAAATGGTGCAAATTTTACTCTCATATGGGGAGGGGAGATTTTAAAGACAAATCGCTTCCTCAAAAGATGCAAACGAAAGCCAGAAAAAATGTGTCATCATGCACAAAGGACGCATACCCTCCAGTACATAATATGCCAATGATTTAAATTGATTTTTGGAATGTGTTTTTCGACCATTCCGTGCAGAACTAGAAAACAAGAACATTAGCATTAACACCTTAAAGGAAACCTAAACTTCAAAGAATAGGTGTAGGTATTCTGAAAAATGAGATGTATTCCTGCCCTTTGATGTACAATATTCCTTACGAAAATGTACAAGATATATATAAATGAAGATATTCTTGGCATGATGTGATGCCTTTCAGCATGATATGGGCGCAGCCATTTTCTTGAAAATGTGACGTACGTGTTGAAGTTGTACATGTATCATGCACCAAGCTTTAGTTGGAAAGAATTTTTAAATCAATAACGAAACCTTTACTTTTCAATACAAAAAAGTAATAACTGAGATGATAGAAATTATATTAGGTGAAAAATAAATAATAGGGGCACAATTGTTACAAAATTCATTTATAAATACTACACTATAGCGGTTGACGAATCTATTTCGTTTATGAGAAACCTTCAACCCAGAAGAGCACTAACTAATTTATGCAATTTGCGTTCTTGCAATTATAGTACAAAGGGTAATAGCAGGTGAATGAAATGCTTTATCACCACACACGTCTGGGAAAGAAGCATCCATAAATTTGAATACATTTACTTGATAAACGACTTCGCATAGTACGTCACATTATCAAGAAAATGGCGATGCCCATGACGTGCTGAGAAACTGTACTTTATTTTTGCTTTATACCTTTCTCATACACTTTGGTGGGGAATCTTGTAGATTTATGGGCAATAATATAATAAATCTCTCAGAATAAGTAAAGTTATTACTGGGGGTTCGGTTTCCTTTAACATCTTTAACTGCCTGTTGTCCTTAATCTGTTGATGAATTATGATACTGACCAGTAATACAGGTATAGCGGAAAGGAAGAAAAAACTTAAAACAATCAAATCCGTTCATAATAATAGCATTAAAAAGATAGGGTTACAAATTTCATTTGATATGTGCTTCACATTGTAAAATTGGTCTAAAATCAGTATAAGATTGAAAACAACGTTACTGCAAAACAAATAATAAGATGCAGAAAGTTATGCACACGATCACTCATTGACAAGTGCTACCCGGGTCTTCCGTTTTCACATCGCCACCATTAGTCGATCCAGAAGATTGAGCGTTAGCGTTGTTACCGTATATGTGATGATCTTCCATAAGACATGTGACTCCTGGATATTCTTCTTAGCAAGGATGCATTGAAAGAATTCTTCCACAGGGACCCTTTGGTCGTCATATTCCGACTCCAGAGGCATCATCCTATTGGTCTTTTGGCTCATGTCGGGTTTAGCGTAGAGGGAGTCTGTGTTTGTTATAAGCCCCACATTAGTGTTATCATTCAATGAATCGTCTTCCTTTGAATGGACTGATTGTGAAGCTGGTTCCTTCATGTTAAAAGAATCGTGCTGGCCCCCATGATCCTCAGTCGTTGTAACGGAACATGGGACACGTGTTGAATCTGAGCGTTTGACATTGGTAGCCATCACATTCTCCTGGATATCATCGACTGTACAATATGTACTGTCCATGTTTGATGATGTAGGAAGGACTGCATCCGCATTGTGCTGTCCGATGGTATTCGCTTCATATACAGTGTCCCATGTAGGCATTTCGACAGTGTTTTTATCACAGAGATTGTTACGATGAACGGTACGTTTCTTATCCAACGCTACCAAATTACGCCGTAAAGGCAGGGTTGGAGGCCTGTCTTGCTGGTCAGAACATAACGACAAAGCTTCTTGCTTGGTGCAATTGTCATTCTTGTCTTGTTGGCGCTGATAGGGTACAGACTGGAGAAGCTCAGAAACCCTCTCATTTTGAAGAGGGTGTGTCGATAGGACAGTCATATCTACAGACTCTGCACCTTCGTCAACGACTGCTGCCGTATGAGCTTTGCCGATGTTGTGATTCATCTCTTCTCTTAAACGGTTAAGACCTTTTATGCGAAGGTTTTGGTGACATTTGGCGCAACATCCACAAATGCTGAAAATCAACGCCATTGCTGATAACCCTACTACTGAATAGAGCACTGTGGTATGTGTTATAGTAGATGGGCACTGGGATGTCATAGGTGTTGTTAACTGACTTCGGTTAAGTGCATTGTTCCCAGAAGTTTTAATGTCTTTCTTATTTGATGAAGCATTCACTGATACATTTTCACAATAAACGATGATGTTGGAGCCGTTTTCCCCTTCAGAAAATTTGCATTTCACATCTTCTTGTATTGTTCATAGAGAATGTCTTGAACTTTTACATTGTCATGATCTTTCTCTTTCCCACCGACAAGGACAATTTGCTTGATGTTTACTGGAGAATTCTCGTTAGAATAATTGAATGGGAGTAGATTACCACCAGTACCGTACCAACATGATGTGAATTTTGAGTCTTTGACCTTGCAACGGTCAAAAACAGCACTTTGATTTTGATCTTTTCCAATTAAAAGTGATTGTAGAGTGGGAAATGTACATGTTCCATTTCTGATCCCTTTGTCATTTGATATAGCACACCTACTCGGCATGATCTCTTCGTTAAATATGTTTTCTAGAGCAACGTATGCAATTAATGTATTTGATAAATCAAAATCGCCATTGTAGTTTATCCGAAGCGTTTCATATTCATATAGCACCTGATTTCCTGCCATAAGTTGTGCTCGATCCCCTTTGTTCACCTGCAACCACTGGCATGACATCTGTAATTTACCGCTATGTCTATTGAAGAGCGTAGAACAAATAGGTGCTGTACCTTCAATGGTTAAATTCAGGATAACAATGGTACATAATGATTGTGACTCCTGATAAATTTTGACGACGTGCTGTCCCGAATCGTTTTGCTCAGTAAATGCAATGGTCATCTCGAACTGGGTCCCGTTGATCTGACTCAACGTATAACGACTATTATCAAGAGATGCGTTGGTAATGCATTCCAAAGTACGATTCTGTAGTTTGTCACATACTAGCTCACCCCTTGTCCACACAAGTGACTGAGGACTTCCAATGATCTCTTTCAGGTTAAACCTCAGAGAAATATTCTGTCCATTTACCTCATGCCTTGAACCTTCCTGTTGCTGGTTACACCATAAAATATCATCTTGAGTGATAGTCAGTTGGATGAAACATTGCAAAATAAAAAAGACCACAAATAATGTCCGTTCAACAACAGCGATGCTTCTTTGAGACATGGCGATAATTTTGAGGAATTGTTAAGCTGTTTAATAGTAAACGTTGTTAATTGAAGTTTCTTCAAAAGTAGTGGTATAAGGGTCCTTTCACATAAAAATAATTCAGAATGACTAAATGATGGAGCTCTTGTTCCACGTTTCAGGTTGTAATGTGATAAGAGCGATATCAAATCCAATGTTTGATTATCATGGTAGGTTTGGAATGATGAAAGCAGAGACAATATACTCGCGTAAAAGAGGAGGGGCTTCACGAAGTCTTCTACTATGACCGTCCTCCTAAACCACAATGGTCAAACCTAGAACTGGCAATAGCCAATGGATGAAGGGCAACGATAGACAGTGTTACTCATGAGGCAACGAAGGGAGTGACCTCTTAAGAGGATAAGCCGTTGTTTAGAAAATGAGCCCTACATAATATTTCCTTGGTCGTGTTGGTGAGTGAAAGTGCTTATTCATTTTCCCCTCTTTTGTTCAACTTTGAGAGAAAAGGCGATTCACAAGAAGGCACTTTGGAGAAACTTAAAACTATTGTCCAAAGTTGTTCTCCTTTGTCTCACTACCCTGACTTTTTCAAACTATGTATTAATGGTAGTTAATTCCCTGTCATCTTTACAACCAAATGTGATTTGTTACTTTCCAACCTAAACCTACAAAAGGCTTACCATTAAAGAGTCAGGTTTCGAAAATCATTAAAACAATAGGAACATGGTTAAATCGTCCATATCACCCTAAATTACTTTCTGTTTTATAATTAGCATTACAATAGACAACATTGGCGTATGGTGCTCATCTTCATCAGACAACATATTGTTCTCTATTCGACGGAATTGCATTTTAAAATCACTAAAAGAAATCTCCCCTTAAATTGTTTAGAATTAATCACGGGCTTACAAAACATTTTAATAGAGTAATTCAGGAAGACAGTTAACTTGGTCAACATACGTACTTTGACCATAATGATAGGTATTTTTAAATTTTACAGAGGTGGACTTTCCTATCACGATGTTTAACCTGATTAGATTAGTAAAATAAAAGTTTAGTAAAGAGATAAGTAAAATGTTAATAACAAATAGAATATTATTACGAGGTAACGCCAATATTACATGCAAATTATACGAACGCAAAAATTTGATATATTAATCTGTGCCATAATTTGTTGACTGGATGGTTTGTTCCAATGACATTAGAAACCCCCAAAAAGAAAAAGCATGATCAAGCTTTACTATGGTTTGAGCAATCACTGCCGGAGTATTTTGTCTTTAAATGACTTTTCAAAGAAAACACGACAGTAATTACAATCGTATATCTTGTTGAAATCAAAGCGTATTCATATACAATTCACCGCCACTTGTCGATTCATCGGTAGGACTTGCCAAGCTGTTGTCGTAGACATTGTAATCTTGATCGGTGCTTTGTGCACGTGGATAAAGGCTGTCCTCCGGAACAAGAATGCTTTGAAAGCAGTCATCTAAAGGAACCCTTGGGCCATCATAATCTGACTCCGCAGATACCAAGTTCTTGGTTTTCCGGCTCATGTCGGGCTTCGCGTAGAGTGCATCCAAGTCTGGAATTAGTGAGTTTGTAGCCATCAAGTCGACTCTCGATGTCTTCTCTTGACCCGACGACAGACGTGACCGGTTAATACTGTGTGATCCATGGCTATGTGCACCCGAAGGGATGCCTTCGACATCATCCGTTGAACTATAAGTACTGTCTGGCCATGGTGTCTTGGCACTGGCCGTGCACTCATTTCGCTCACCTGGGGCGACAGTGTCATGTTTCACCTTTTTTCCTTGCGAAGGCACGTTTAGTGGTCCACCTAGCGGGCCAGAAATTGGCTGCATGGCACCTTGTCTAAGAAAAGGCTCTTCTCCGTCTGTCGGACGCCGGTTAAGTCCACCTCTCGGGGACCCGGGGTCTGTATTTTGTTGGGGTGTTTGAGCTGTGAAGTTCATTGCCAAAGCTCCTGCATTATCGTCATTCGTTGCCGTTAAACCTCTCTGAAGACCATTCCCCATATCCCTTCTGACAAGATACTTATCTTTTGGGGGGATATTGTACCTGGAATAACATTTTGTTATGCAAGCACCAGCGACGCACCCAAGCCCCAATGCTGCTATTGTAGCCACTGCTATGAATATAGCTCGGTGTTCTGCCGTTATATTGCCTTCTTTACCTTGAGAACATGGAGAACTGCTTGGTACCAGTACCTGAGTGTGGACACATGTTTGGTCGATCATACTTTCTGGAGAGATTCCCTCCTGATTGTTTAACGTCGAATCTAGTCTTTGAAAATTCACCGTGATGACTTCACATTGCTCATCTTCTCTTGAATTGTTGTAGAGGAGTTTTGGGTCTGCAATATGTAGGGATAGCGCTAAACTTTCGTATTTGGTGTATTTTCTAACATCCAAACTTGTCATGTTAATAATAGTATTCTCTGACGGTACTTCGTTCGAACCGCAGATGAAGAAGAGGATACAATCAGTGTCTCTTGCATCATTTGCATTGTAATTTCGTTTAGAATCGACAGAGTATTCATTGCCATCATTGTCGTATACTGGTAAGATTGGTTTTCTTTGATTGGCGACGCAACATTCAAAGTCCACATGTTCACTATGAGTATTTTTAATAAGATGAGATGTGACTACGGGGAATTCACACACTTCTCTCGCTTTTCCTTTCCTGTGAGTAACAATACACTTCTTAGGTACCGTGGTTTCATCAAGTATCTTATCAAGACCAACGTATACGATGAATTGATGAGTCATATTAAAGAAACGGTTTAAATTCAGTTCCGGAATGTGATGTTCATACAGGATTTCGTTGTCTACTTCAAAGTGTGCTCGATCCCCTTCGTTCATTTGCAGCCATTCACAAGACATCTGTATTTTTCTGCTTTCATTGTTAAGTTGTGTTGAACATATCGGTTCTGGTGTTACGACGGTTAAATTCAGAAGGAGAGCAAGGCAGAGGGGCTGGCTACCTTGATTAACTGTGACAACATGATGTCCTGAATCATTCTGCTGAGTGTATTCAATAAACAAATCAAAGGTAACGTTACTGACTTCAGTCAATCTGTAACGATCAACTTCAGAATCTCCATGACCGTTGTAGTCTAAAGGTTGGTCGTTAGGTTTTACCCATATTGATTCTCCCTTTCTCCACATCAACGTTTGAGCATGTAGCAATGGATCTTCCAAATAAAATCTAATGGAAATATCCTGTCCGCTCCAAACGTCCATCACTTCTTCTTGCACGCTGCCACACCAAAATTCTTTGTCATAAGACAACGTGACGTGGAAAATAATAGGCAAAATAAGAAAAGACAAAATCATTATCCTGGTGAATGTTTGTGTAGACATTTCGAAAGAGTTCACAGCCAATATTGTCGATAACAAATTCGTTATTCAATACAAATTAAACCAGTTCTATAAGCCTCCTATGTATTGGTCTACGCATTATAGTAGTAAGGCACCGCAATAAGAACATAGGAGAAGAGGTTCAATGATATCTACCAGTTTTCTTATTTTTTTTTAGTTGAGAGTAGCATAGAAAGTTCTTGTCCGAATTAATCATAATGTATTTGAAGAAAAAAAAGAACATATAGACAATGAGGTACACAACTGTATATGATTGACGGAATAAGGTTATTAAAAGGAACGACGCACTATACTACTATGAACAAAGACAGATGGACAAAAAATGTAGCGAATCAAATGATGAGTTGTCTTAAGGGCGGAGCGTCGTCAAAACACAAGTGGTTTTGTCTACTACGACCGCCTTTCAAAATCTTAGTTGTTATCTCATTTCATCATTGGTTTCATGAAACCAGAACAATCCGGAAATCATGTCAGGGATAGATGCAGTCGCGCATTAAGAATGACAGAAAATGCGTTTTCCTCGAATGTGTATTATTTACTTGCGACATCGCGTTTAAGTTACCTTTTTAATGAATGATTGGTTATAAATGCCATTACTGTGAAACCGGAAGTGATATCAGCCTGCTTTCCTATATTGGTAATGTGTATACATTACAGTATCTGATTATTTATTAGCATTTTCAGAAAAACGTTTGGATCGATTTATCACCTGTCATGGTGGCTGAGCTACAACAGGGTTGAAAATAATATGACACGTTGTATTAAGCGCCATAGAGCATATTAAGCGTGGTAAATAAGAAGGACATCTTATAATCATCATCGTCATCATTATTATTTTAATTATTATTATAAATATTGTTATCGTTGTTATTGTTATGATTGTTTTCTTTGTTATTATCATAATAATAATCATTATTATATTCATGATCATTATAATTATTATAATCACTATAATGATACTTTGAAGAGAAAAATTACCAATTTGATGGATGATTTGATTTCAAACCAGTGAGTGGTATGCTGTGTGTGTGCTGTCAAAGACAACCAATGAGCACCATGCATCATTGAAAGACTAGTGGTTTCACGACCGCCCTATAATTTATTCCAAGATCCTACAATACACATGCCAGAAGAGTTATGCTTCCTATTTAAACGTAACTCCTTTTGTCATATTCATCACAAAAATATCAAATTCTTGTAATGCTTTGCGTTTTCCCAACAGTCTTGTTTAATGTATGTCAAATTTTTGTTGCAACGAATGTGATTTGTTGGAATGATATTAAGTATTTATTCTTAAGAGGGACTCATAATTATATAAATATATATTCCAAATACTGCCTACATTCTATTTGGTGAAAACATATCCGTCGCACAAGTGTACAATGCAATACTACGATCCCGTGCAAACATGCAATGGATGGGAAATAATATCTTGAGTTTCGAGGTGCTGGTATCATGTATTTGTCTTCCTGCTTGGAACTCTGTCCGCAGCTGATTCAGATGGTCGCCATCTGCGGCGAGATTGAGGGAGAACTTGTTCATTGGTCAGCACATGAGGGTTAGAAACCTTACACACTAAATCAAAATAAATGTCCATGCATTAATCATCGCCCTCGTGAACTCAAGAATAAAAATCTATTCAAATGTATTCAATTATTTTGATCTGTCGTTTTTCAACAGATTTTCTTTTTCTTTTTCTCTTTATTTATTTTCTTTTTCGATGAGTTATGAGTTTTCACTGTTCAAATTATTAGCATCGAGAAAATGATTTATATATTCTTGAGTGCATTCTGCAGACGACTAATTAGTGGAGACATGAAAGGAAACTCTTCCACTTATAAAAATGCAGTAATTCAAATTCCAAAAATCATTACAACTATAAGTAATTGCATAATCGAATCTGCTGGAAACAGTTTAATACGTTTTCAACCATTTTCGTACTAGTGTCTAATTTTCTTTTTATTTTTTTTTAATGTTAAAAGTTTACGTCGATAAGAAAATATTAAAAAGCAGCACATATAAATTAACGTTGCTTTGGTAATATAACGGAAATCAATGGTAATACAAATCACTCACAAGGTGATGAAACCAAGGAAATATATTGTTTCCATGTGCTTCCTCATTATCAGTTACATACTGTCATTTTTGTGTTGGTGACCTGGCATTCGGAATAAACACAGATCAGAAGTGTATTAAAATGTATAGGTTTTCATAACCCTCAAATCCCTAGTGATAAACCACTGCCTTTCTATAATTGAAGCCTATTACGGGTTTATTCATTTCCATAAACAGACTGCACGGTGAAATATTAAAATGCTCCTACATCGGAAAAGTTGAAATATCTGAAATACTGATATTGGAGGCAACAATTAAACCTGTTTCATTTGTTTATATTAAGTGAATGGGTCAATCGAATGGGCACCAAACGACCTTTGCATCTTAGGCAGCACATCAGGTCTTAAAGCGGACATTCTGAAACTCATTCAGATACTGTAACACCGAACGTGTTTGATTATATTTTTGATATGCGTTATCCGGGATAGGGGATCCTTAAATTACTATTAAAAGACACGAAGAAAAAGGAATGACACATATTAGACCGCCGGGTGAACCCTCAAAAGTGCCTTAGTTTTTGTGTTTTGTGACCCATCCTCGGAATCTACTTGAAAATGACCTCTAATATGTAGAAAAATATACTGAAGATGATGGTGAAACTCGTCAGTAGAAAAAACTGCACACAAATTAATAATGCCCAAATTATGTTTTAATAAATATGACAAACGCCCTCTTGGGTCCAGTCTGAGACAGCTGTGTATTATGCTATAGGGAAATGACTTGTATTGATATCGAGCAAAGCTGCAGTGCAGTCAAACTATTCCCCTGTCCCTCTTTCCGCATTCCTTCCCTCTCCCCTCTTTCCTTCCCTTTCTCTCTCTTTCCTAACCCCCCTCTCTTTCTCTCCTTATCCTCTCTCATTCTTGCCCCCCCCCACCCCTTTTTCCTCATTCCCCTCCCTCCCCCCCCCCTTCGTCTCTTTCTTCCTTTTTCCTCACTCCCCCTCTCTCTCTTCATCCCATTCCCTCCCTTTCTCTCGTTTCCTTAACCCCTCTCTCTTTCCCATTCCATCCCCCCCTCACTCTTTCCCACCTCTCTATCTCTTTTTATGTCATTTTAAATAAAATAAATCACAATCTAAAACAAAGTTTGTAAGGCATGTTTAAACAATTATAATCTGGTTTCACATCAAATATATGACATATTACTATCTCATATTCTCAAAATACATAGTCAATAATATTGTAAGCCTGCTTGACTACATGGGTACTGCTCTTCGGGTTGATGTAGAGAAATGATTCATCATCAGTTATACAACACATTGTCAATTCACATTAAAATATTTTCAATAACAAACATTCTTTTAAGCGATTACATGTACGTATGTTTCAGCAAAAATACACATAAAATATACATTGGAGATACAAAAATTATATATTCATAGATAGATGACAGGGTCGCAGCCTTTGCTATTTTTCTTCAGTCTAATATATATATCTAAATCATGTTCTTTAAAATTTCCAGCAGGTAATTTCATACATTTGTCCAAATGCCATTTAGTAAAAGTTATCTGCTTTATCGAATCTGGCGGAAATTGGCAAAATAGAGCATCGCAAGAAAGGTCTTTACATTAAATTTCCAAAATAGGCTTTACATTTACAAGTCATATTTTCAATAACAAACATTCTTTCAAGCGATTGCTCAAAAAGCATTACTACATGTATGTATGTTTTAGCAAAAACACACATAAAATATACATTGTAAGTAAAATTTTAAAATTTATGGATGACAGGGTCCCAGCCTCTGCTATTCTTCTTCAGTCTAATATACATATCTAAACCATGTTCTTTAAAATTTCCAGCAGGTAATTTCATACATTTGTCCAAATGCCATTTAGTAAAAGTTATCTGCTTTATCGAATCTGGCGGAAATTGGCAAAATAGAGCATCGCAAGAAAGGTCTTTACATTGAATTTCTAAAAAAGGCTTTACATTTACAAGTAATGTGACATACAATGGATTAAATATTGTTCCCTCTTTGCCTTGATCTGTGCTCACTTGATTGTTGTAATGTTGCAGAAGTGCCAGTAGCAGCCCGCATGGTATCCTGGTTGGACATACCTTTATTGAAAATAAATAAAAAGCAAGGCTCATTTAATATAATTTATTAAAAAAGAATAGGTCTATAGTTCTACGAGACAGACATACTGAAGTATTCATCAATACAAAACCTACAGTAAGAGTTGAATCTAGCATTGGACGTCTAACAGACGTCTAACAGTGGAAATTATTCAGAACTGCTTAATAGAAAACGTAAGGAGTCGTCACATATTTTTATGAATTTTTTTTTTTGTAGAGCATGGAGGGCATACGGTACTGTAATACATTTTTCATCATGAATAAACAGATCACCAGGGCAAGGGCAAGGCTCATTCTCCAACACAAGTGGCGTATTAATTTAACTTTGTCAAATATTGACAGGGACTGGGGGCCTCACTATGCAGAATTTGTCAAACATGCACAAAAAGAAAGAAAAACAAACCACTTTGATTGTGGAAATTTAGGGGGACAGTAACCCCTACCCCTCCCCCCCCCAAAAAAAAACCTACCAGTACGCTGTTCTCAGACGATACCGTAATCGATATGTGGACAATAAATACCCACATTAATTATAAAGACCTGATCTGTACTAATGTAGTATAGAATCAAGCCTGACCAGTATCCAATTTGACTTAATCAACCACTTAATAATTTGGCTAGCTAGGCCTCAATTTCGAGAGCATAGAATTTTTTTAGAAAATAGAAATTAGATCTACCCGGTAGATATTCTAATCTAGACTCTTTTTTTCTGATTCTAGTTGTAACGTTTAGGGCCGGGAAATAGACATATGACATAGACATAGAAAAAGATCCCGGTTTCGACTCCCACCCAGGCGGATGACTGAAGCCTGCGTTGTGTGTTAACATGTCCCTTCCCTTGTTACTGTTACTGTTAGACGCAGGTTATGTCAAGTGAAAAACACTCCATCCCTCGGATAGGACGTTAAATGGAGGCCCCGTGTACAGGAGAGTCACCACCCTTGCACGTTAAAAACCCATTGCACTATTCATATAAGAGTAGGGGGAAACCCCGGTGTAATGGTCCACCTGCACACCCCAATCAGGCCGAGTATATTTATTATTATCAATTACTATTAATTACGGCATCTGCAAGAATCTTCAGTAGATCTATTGAATTTTAAGGAGGCAGATTATGAAGAAGAAAAAGAAGAAGAAGAAGAAGAAGAAGAAAATGAATAGGATCAGAGTTATTCTGAACATGCTGAAACAGTTAATACAATAATTTCTTCAGAATGACATAGATCTAGGCCTACCTCTTTTTTGTTGAACTTGTTGCAGTTCGAACACCTCCCTGGTACACTCCTCCGCCCGAAGCGCCGGGCGAGTACTGCTCTGTCTGCAGCTCGAACGAGTCGAAGTCGAAGTTGACCGCATTCGCAGCAATTTTGTTTTCTAGTTCAAACCCAAAACTGACGTCCTTCCAAAGATCTGCACACTCCTTGAATTTTCTGTAACTCTTCCCACTGAAAGATATCACCTTACTGTGAGTCGAAATTGTATGCATGCAGCAAAAACCTGTGTTTTCCTCTGAATCATTCAGTTGTTGACGACATGATTACTACACCGGAAACTCGAAATAGCGCGCGCCAGTGGTACGTGCACAACACTGCCTGTGATTGGCTAAAAAGCTTGAAGCGCTGTAATTGTTACTTGATACATGCACAGTGATTGGACAACCTCCGTGAAAAAAAGAAAGATTTTAAGCACCTTTTTTCCATTTTTTGAGCTTATATGCATTGTTTTCGATTGACGAGTTGTGACTATGATATCAAAATGTATTCTTTAATAATTTCCACTATAAAAAAAGTAGATGCAGAGCCGAGGTCACAAAACTGACGAATTTTGGGGCTCACCCGGCGGTCTATATCATTTGGATACGATTGTATCGATTTATTAATCATAGCAACGCTCGGTACAACCGAAAACAGATACATCGTCAATTGTTCTTTAATCTAAATTTGATTATACATGCCACTTTCAGTATCTTCAAACACTGTTTTTCTCATCCAGTAGATTTGTATCACTTTCACTAAGAAAATTAATATTGATACATCAATCTCAATGACGTATGAAACTTTATTTTCTTTGCTACGAAATCCTACCTTTATCCATCACTATTAAATTGTTTGACACAACATAATGATGAAATTAGCCTCACATTAAAAATTACTTAAACCAACATGTTATATCAAAATACAGCTTAATTAACCCAACAACAATAATAATGTTTACATCGTTAAACATAGTAGAAAATAAGCATAGAAACTGAAACATACTTTACACACAAAGAAAAAATGCTCACAAATGCAAAATCATCATAATCCTACTTATGAAATTGATATTACGTCTCATTAATGTTTCTATTTGTTTGCATTATCGCTGATGTGTCAATTGATTCATAAGAAAATGAATTGAAATATCACATCTTATATGCTATTGTACAATTTTGGAATGGATAAATATGCTTCTATTTCAAAATAAACGAATTTTGTTATAATAAAATATACGACTTCATCTACTATCCTATCAAGTGCAGCCATATATCAATGTACCGTTGTATAATTGTTCAGGTTTCGATTGCTGTTTTTTGCAAGGTAGTCATTATTTACAGTGATTTAACATGATTGAACTTTTATACTGTGGTTAAATTATGTAATTTCAAAGTCGAGAAATAGCACTGTGCACTACAGAAAATACGAACATGAAGTATACGCCACAATCGATCTTATCAAACTAAATAACCATGTTCATTCGTTTAGTAATCTTAGCTATTGAGATTTAGCCGTCTCTTGAAACTATTTGATTCAAAGACTGATCTAAAAGTGGCCGACCTCGTAATCAGGTGGTTGGAGTTAAACTTTAAACAATAATAATGAAAATAATGATATATTTTATAATCAAAACGATACTACTACTATTAATACAACATTAAAGGGATCGTTTAACAATGTTAAATCTGAGATGCACGGCCCTACATGTTATCAGTGTTTGTGATATGGTGTAATAATGAAGCCCTAAAAACATTGCGCTTCAAAATGATCAAGAAAAATGATCTTTGAGCGACTGGATTAACATACTCGTTTTACCCAATAGACTGTCGTGTTAAGAAAACCGTTTGGCAAACGGTTTTCAAAATTTGTAATTCGCATCATAAATATCTTGATAATCAGACAGGCGATCGGCTTGTAAAAGTCATGGGGTTCCTGACTGACCTAAAGGTTTATAATTATCATTGTAGCATGAGCTAAAATCAGGATTTTTTTTCTTCAAAGTGTAGCCACAAAGTTACCGGATCCCTTTAACTACAACTACTACTTCTACGTATACTACTACTACTACTATTACTACTACTACTACTACTAATAGTAGTACTATTAATTCTAGTTCATGTACACGATGAAGCATTGTGATGTTCTTTAAACATCAATCAATTCTCTTTCCCGTCAGAAAATCCCAAGGTAAGAGTCTTTAAACAATCGCTATTGGTCATTAAGTTTTCTTTGAGTATAGAAAGCAATCAAAAACTTTATGTTTTATGGTAGATCTTTTGAGCCTCAGTGCAGTTTTCAAAGGGATCAAATCGAAACTATTATACCAGAAAATGAGTATTTAAATGAGTCAGTAAGAAAGACGATGGGTCCTCGATGTCACGAATATATCGTTTAAAACTGATTATGTGACTCCCCCCACACGTCCTTATTTACGCTGTATGTGTACTTTAAGGGTCTTGGATGTCATTTCTCTCCAGAATTATGATACTGCATACATAATGAATCAGGCATAATCTGTAATTTGTATTTACTTATGTATTCATTTATATACACACATTTATCAACATTTCCAAGGTTACCTAAAATAACGGCATGGCAATTTATTTGTTTTAATAAGCACGGGGGCCTACCTCAGTCCGAGGATTTCTCTTCAGTAGGGCCGTGCATACAGTTTTGTTGGGTTTCATTACATGCACATACATCTCAAATTTCTTTTCTTTCTAATAAACACCCCATGACATCCCTGATAATAAATCATAAACACTACACATATGATACTACATTTACTATATTCCATATTGTCTACAACAATATTATTACTCTTTTCATAGCTGTTGTCTTCCATATCCGTATACTTAGGCCCTTCTGTAAGAAAATACGAATGCTATAATGCTTACACCATGGGCTATTGTTGATACTACCAGTACTGATATGAGATACGTTTCCATGGATGTCGGTTTCTTATAGCTTCCTTCAGATATTGATAACTTATTATAAGCATTTTACTTCCCCTCAGTAGAGACTCAATTTTGGCAGATCACACATTCTCTTGTAGAGATGCCATCCTGATTATTTGAATTTTATAATTCACCATGATGACTTTACACTGTTGATCTTCTCTTGAATTGTATACAGTTCTTGTGTCTTTAACACGTACCAACCAGTTTACCTACAAGTAAAGTAAAATAAGCCTAAAGTACTTCTTTCCACTCTCGCTTCTTTAGGAGAAGAAAAGGAGGAATAAATAAAGAAATATTATGGATGTATGTATGAATATAGGCCTATAAAGGCCCTATATAATATGAAAGAAAAATGTTCATATTTTAATTTGTCCTATTTGTATGCATTGATACTAACAAAAAGCCCACTTTAATGTTTGCTTACAAATAGTGATAATGTGATAAGATGAGTATGACAATTTACTTGAATGGATTGGAAATTCGGTTCAGGGGCGCCCCTGTACGATGTGTCTCAATTTAGTTTTTCTGACGTGTTTCTGAGTGGTCTAGGCACCGTGCGTTACAAAAAAAAAAGATCATCGCGCACGCACGCCGAGTAGCCGAGAGGCCTGTTTCAAATCGGGCAAAGCTGGTTTTCCATGCAACCGAAAGTGGGCTGACCAGATTAAACTTATACAAAAGCAGAAACACGAAGTTGCAAACCATCCAGAGACTCCTAATAAATTGCGTTACTGACTAATTAATTATGTCATTACAAATCTGTATTCTCAGTTTTGTTATGTATAACTGATTTTCTTATAAAACTGAAGATATGGCGTATATATTCAATACTGAATGAACGCCATTAAACTATTACCAACAACAACAACAACAACACGTACCAACAATATTGAACTTTCGTATTGTGGATGTTTTCGTAGATCAACACTTTCATTAGTGAGGACAATACTATTTGAGTGATCTTACTCTGCACTGCGGAGAAAGAAGCATTTTACTGTCTTTAATTATCTAAGCTACCAGATGAATTCACATACAAATCATCTTCTCTTGGGGATTCATAGCTAATATTGAGAATGCTCGCACTGTTCCCGTAGATGGGACCATCAACGAGGATATCTGAGTCTACACAATTTTCTGCAACACGATTTGTTTGATTCATTGCTATCCTCATATTTCTCCAGTCATCACCCATATGAGCTATGTCGCCTTGGTCATCCTGCTTGGTAGCACCTCTGGATGTTGCAGAGCGATGGATCTTCCTGGTCTTTCGGCTCATGTCAGGTTTCGCGTAAAGAGCCTCCACGTCTGTCATCGGTTTGACCGCTACATCTTATGCGCATTAGTTGGTGTAACAGGTGATAGAGTCCCTTCACTGATACTTGATGGACTCTTACAATCATTGTGGCCACTGAATCGGAGGGTTCGTTTCATGGGTGTCAATGACAACGGCAGATCTTCCATCTCAGTTTTCGAGGTGGCGCCATCAACTTCATCCAGAGAACAATAAGTGATTTCCAGAGATGACCCACTTCCAATGCCTGTACCTAGAGCTTGTGTCTTGCGGTTCCCTTCACCATTGTGAGGAGTTCCTCCCGATTTTTCGTATATTCGTCCAGACTTCCCGAGAACTCCTGAGGAGGCAAAGTTAGCACCGCTGCAGATGTTTGTGAGATGTGAAGTAGAGTTGCCCTCTTTCTTTACCATTGACCGAGAGGCAGGAAAGCTTGAGTGACTGCGCCGACCGGAATGCAGGAAATCAAACTGCGGAACATCAACAAATGGCTGATTTGAGACAGCCCCATCAGGGAGAGAAGCTTCATCGGGTTGAGATGTTTGAGCCAAAGTAGTCGTAATTTCCAGGGTTCCCGTGTTATCTTCACCTACTACAGTCGTTGAACTCCTTCGAATAACCAAGGTCTCACATTTTTCTCGACACATGCCATACACTTTTGTAAAACAAATACCAATGGTGAATCCAAGTGCCGATGCTACTCCGGTTATGGAGACCCAAGTTGTTGTCATGATGGTAAATAGAGTTCTAGGCCTAGGAGAAGTAGAAGTGGAAGAGGAAGTAGAAGTAGAAGTAGAAGTAGAAAGTGTAAGAGCTGTTACCTTGACTGTCACACTGAGGTTGTTGCATTCCAGGTTTTCTCGTGAATGTGCTTGCCATTGCTGATTGTTGCTAGATTCCGCAAGAAACGAAACGTTGCCAAACCGGTAGTCTAAATAATTTAGTTTATCCATGTTATGCAGGATCAAATTTGAGTGATCATCCTCTTCGCCGTAAAGGAAATACATATGATGAATGTTAGACAACGTATAATTTTTTGTAAATTCGAGAGGTAGCACTTTTCCATCAACACTGTACCACCACGTAGGGGAAATTTGTTCACTTGGGATGCAACGCTCAAATACGAACTGCTCGTGTTGTTCGTTCCCAATCGTATGTTGCATCACGGATGGAAAATCACATGTCTTATTCACATTGAACTGTCCATAAAAAACTAAACATTTGAAGGGCAATTCACTTCCAGCCAACAAGTTTACCATTGAAACATAAACGCTAAAGGTATTTGTTATTTCCTCGTAGACATAACCCAAATAGTTCATTCCAGTATCCCCTCTTGATACTACACTTTCTCTATCCACAATCTCTGCGTAGTCTCCTTTATTAACCTGGACCCAACGACAAGACAACTCTAACTTACCCGCTGCATGGTAAAGAAAAGCGTTGCAAGAGGGGTCGGCATTGTAAATTCTTAAATCTAGTTCGAAAGCCACACAAACTGATCGAGGCCCGTCGTCAATGTTAATGGTGTGAGTTCCTGAATCATCTTTTTTTGCGAATTTTATAGACATTTCAAACGTGTTGTCTTCGAATCCTTCAACCAATGTATGACGTTCGTTACTTACATTGCTTATGAAACCACGACTGGAACGGTGGTATATCTCAATTAAAACATTTCGGTCGGTTGTCCACCGAAGATCTTGCGTATTTAGCAATGTCTGTGCGACACGAAATTTAACGGAAACGCTTTGGTCGTTTATTCCGTAGAAAGTTTGATATTGGTCATTCACACAAACTTCCGTAGAAAAAGACTGCTGATAAAAAACATGCAGAACGAAAAAAATTAGAAAAGGTTTCATGGTGAGGATAAAGTCCTTTTTGGACAACATACTAGATGTTTAGGCTCGTGAGCTTGCGAAGACTAGGAACTCAGATGTATAACGACGCCAGCTCACGACAATCCTGAAAGTATAGAGCAGAGATACTCGTCATGATATATGAAGACGTCCATATAGTACCCATATATGTGCTGGAAGTTACCTTAAGAGCTTGAAACTGTTTTCACCAACCTATAACAAATCGCCCAATCACAGCTTGACAAGTAGCCGCTCTTAGTATAGGAGAGGCGTGAAGCTCTACCACTTCACGTCTTTTAATATCATAAAATCCTTTGTCTTACTTTCTTTTCATATTATACATACATACAGATTAGCTATGGTTTCAGTTGAGGGAATCAATATGTCAAATTTTGATCTTTAATCGGCAATTAGGCCAAATGCCAAGTCTTAGCTTCATTAACCAGTCAGTCATAAGTAACCATTTTTTTTTATTGTATAAATATCATTGAAAGATCATTTGCTTAAAAAAAAAAAAAAAAGTTTTAAAATGACCCAGTTGAGGAAATCAATGTGTCTGGTTCTACGGGTAATTGGTCAATTGTGCGATTCGTTATATAACATTGACAGGACGATCTTGCATCTTTTCTATCAGTCTATCATTCAAAGTGTTCTTCTATTCAATCTCATTTGTTTTTATGGAAATCTCACACGAGCAGACAAAACTAAACTCGAACGTCCTATGAAAATTGCTCAACGTCTTATCAGCATTGAATTACCACCCCTATCAGTTTTTTTTAAAGATCGCTTATTGATTAATAACTTCTATTATGAAAGACCCATCACATTCACTATTTTTTTGTTTTACTTTTAACCGCTCAGGAATCCGCCTGCGTGTACCAATTACCCGTAGAGCCAGATACAGAAATTGTTTTATTCTAAATTCCATGCACGTCTATAATGCACGAATAACACGAAGTTCTCAGCTTCTAGCGATAATAGCGATTATGATTATTTGTTAACTTTTTCTCTACCCACCCAGTAAAATAAATTTGTAGGGATTGGGTTGGAAAGTTTTCCACCTTATCTCCTTTGTGGATCAAAAACATCCGTTGTTTAGCTCTGCTGCTGATTTTTTTCAACATTACTATGGCGATGTAATTTCTGTCATGCATTATAATCTGATTGGACATTATGCCATCTCTCCTTCTCTATCTCTCCCCTTTCCCTTTGGACCCTTACCAACTCTTCCTATATTTCTCCCTTTTATCAGTCCTTCGAGCTTGAGCTCTCTTTTCCTTTCTCTTTCTGCTCGTATTTCGATTGGGATGCTGCTCCTATTCTACTTTCATATTCACATTTATATTCATATCTGAATTTATTCATGATGTGATTCAGAATTGTGTTTCAAATTCTTGCTATGTATAAGTCATATAACTGTCTTGTCATGTTTTGTGCTGAAATCCGGAGGACCGTACCTGCTCATAGACTTTTGATGCCCTTCTGGCTTTCAGCAGACGACACCATGTTTTTGTCTTATGTTTTATGTATTACATGTTACACCAATGGAAAACAAATTTCTGTATTATATTATGGACAATAAAATCTTGAATCTTGTCTTGATTTCTTTGATGTAGAAGAAGTTTGGTTTCAGTTGCAATAATCTTTAAGTGTCGGGTTCAGATCTTCCACGGTTATCATTAAAGTTTTGTGCCTTTCATATTTACGTAACTTTGTATCGCGTATTTTCGCTTTACTACACTAGTAATTAATATATTGATTGCGTTCAAGATTGAGTGGATAATGCTCATTGGATCACTCCTAATATCTCACTTTAGTTTGGTTTGGTTTTAAAAGCCGTAAAAAAGCCCCATATACGAATATAAAGGAACATACAGATTGTGATAATCATTTAATAAGAATACAGCTGGATTGTGCTATCTTTTAATGGACTTGTTTTACCTAGATCTCCACCCGATCCCGACCGATTTCTGACCTTGAACTAGCGTTTTGTAATTCTTTGTTTCATCTTGCGTCGGTTTGGTATCGGTCTCGTCAGTGTGACTGAGGTATTAGACACACCCCTTATCTGTCAATCATTCAATACATGTACAAACTTTTTTTCTTCAAGTTACATTGTCAACCTCTCAAATTATGCTGAAATGTGGAAACTTATAATTATAATTAATTATCATCATGATCATGATTATCAAGCAAGGCTTATTAAACTGCAAAATCGAAGGGCGTTAGTGAAAAGAAAATCAGAAACAGAAGACAATCAAGAAAGTGAGACAAAGTTCAAGTGCAATGACTTGGAATTTGCTCTTGTAATATTTCCTAACCACTCCAAGATTATTTTGGTATTTATGTATTTAATTAACATAAAGTTTGTTGCACTGCTTAAAAAGTAAGCTTCTTTAGTTTGCATACATTGGTCTTTAATTTTCCGAATATTCTTGAATGATAGATAATCGTATTTATCTTAAGAACTCAAGCGATGTAGGATTTGTATCCCCGAAGTAATCTCGTTTGTGTATATATGATTTATGGTATGCCATACTGAAACACCCATTATACAAAAACATGTTTGTTTAATATGTGAGGCTTGAGTGTAAAATCTACTGCCAGCCCATTTTTTAGTTCTTTTTCTACAATCCAGTCCGAAAGGCTATTATCGGTGAATCTAAATCTTTTGTTGCAATTACAAACGTTTCTTTTTTTCTTTTTTCTAGCTGTTCTATTAGGTTCTCATATCCCTGTCTTTAATTAAATTTCGTTAGGATTATGTTTATTTGACTTCATTCGATTATATTTCTATACATGTGATTATTATTTATGATATTCATAGAAACACATAGGAAGAACAATGGCATTAAGGAAAGTCTACTGAAATGGGACATCTACCAAATGTATACATTCCTGATTTACTATATATAAGTTTTAAGTTTTAAATATCCTTTAATATGGAAATAAAAACAAACAAACAAACAACTAACAAATAATCGCTGGCATATCCCATCCTGTTCATAAATATTCTCTATTGATCGATACATGCTGCGGTAAAGATCCTGTTCAACTACTGATCCATCTGTGAGCATGGACTGATGAATATGTTAAATAATTAATTATCTTTGTAATTTGAATAAATCCACGTAATTTACCTTATTATTTCCCTTTTCGATGTTTTGTAGGCCCCATTTTTTCAAGACTTTGATTATTTCTTTATTTAGAGAATAAATAAAGACTGAAATATATAATTGAAACGTTATTTCTTTTAGAAAGACGTTTATCAACTTTATCAACTTTGACCAGTCCCTCCATCAATCGTCATGCGTACTTTATATGAAAACACTAGGCCCCATCTATAAAATTAATTCGCTGGAAGACAGTAATATCATTACAGAGTCATGAATGTTGATAAAATCTGAAATTCAATATTATATGTACCTCTACGCTTCTCCCCTTTCTCTATCTATCTCTCTCTCTCTCTCTCTCTCTCCCGCGCTCTTTCTCTCTCTCAATCTCTCTCTCTCACTCTTTCTCTCAACTTGTTATAATTGAACACCATATGAGGCCTTTTTATTTTGCTATTTGTCAATTGCTTATTCTTTTTCAATGTTTATTTTCATGTTGCCATTTTCTTCGTTATGTCACATTCTCTCCCTCTCTGTTTCCCCTATCTTTCTCTGTATATATCAATTACCCCTCTGTCTGTTAGTGCATTTAATTATTTCTGTTTCTAGGGGTCTTAGCTTGCTTATCAATTTGCTATTATCTTTTAGCTCTTGCGTCACCTTTTTGGCCTGTAATTTTTTTTACCCGATGATGAACACTCTCGTTATACCATCACCTTTGCATGGAGATTGACAGTCTAGAACAGTTCACATCATGATACTGTGGGTGTATTGAGGGGTCTAGTAGTGTTAATATTGGGAGAGATACTAATTTAAACAGTGGAATACAAATACGCATAGTTAAGAACCAACTAAAGTAAATATAGTGAATATATCGAATTGCGAATCATTTTTATTGGGCATTATATTTACAAAAGCAATTATATATACATATATGCAATTTCGGATTGAACCTAACACCTTTATATCCATTTGACAGGGTTTTAGGTGATGGATGTATCATCAGATAACACTAAAGGCTCTGACTACTGACTAGCTAGGTCCCAAACTTAGTTCTCACGTTTGCAAGACAATCGCCGATTCACAGAACTTCCCTATTAATGCGTAGATACAAACCTCTTGTAATGAAACCAAAAGTTACATTATTTATTACCCTCTCCTTTAAAGACTTGTTAAGATTCTATGAGTACTTCCCGAGACTATATACACAACATTCATATAATTTTTTGGGGTGGAAATTAAGACACGTCGTTTGTCATTATAACCATAAGAACAATTAAATGACTTTCAACATGACTATATAAGAGGAAAGAAATAATCTCATCACGAAACCAGGAGTTTTTAAAGGTTATTTATTGGTAATTGTGTGTTGTTAATTGACCTATTCATCTTACTATGAACACTTTCTTTTAGTCCTTCGTCATGTTGATGCCGAATACATCGACTCCTGACATCACTGCATATAATCAGAACTTTCGTGTATTACTTTTTTCATTTAGTAGGACGCACTACACTACATCTATGAAAAGTACATTTGGGCTATATTCCTAAACCTAGCCTATAGTGGTGAACTAACTATTTACATGTGAACCGTAGGTGATAAGTTGACAACCAGCATAGTAAGGTTTAGTGAATATGGGCCCTGATCAATATCGGCTTGTATTATGATACATGACGATGGTGGGAAGGTAGCGCTACAATTTTGAGAGATTCTTGTACAATATTCTCGTTTAGTTACGACAGTCATTATTTATAACCATGATAATGGTTACAGGTAAAGTATATGAAATGTGACTAAATTGTGCAGATAGTGCTAATATTTCAAAGAATTGTTACACACTCTCACACACACATTTTGACACCCACACACACACACACGCCCATATCTGGGTGTGTTTTGTAGGGGGAGATGTCTCAGCACACACTACACCTGAAAAGCATAATATAACAATCGAATACAAGCTTTCAAAATGAAGCAATTAATATGTTAATGAAGTTAATACAGAGATAATTATAAAGATATTTCTCATTTATATTGTCTAGTGTTCTTATATTCTTTGTACACAGTGAGAACCTTGTTTAAAGATTTTTTTCCAGGGTTTGGTGATTTTGTTCAGCTAAACGTTTAAGAGTAATTGACAAATAGTATGTAACAAAGTTTACCACTTACATTGAAAACACAACAAAGGCATGACTATATATACATTTCAAACTATTTCGCTATCATTTACACCGTTTGTCCTTATGTAAATACTCAATATCTAGTTCAAGCAAAACTGTACGTAAAAGCTATTTGAAGTGTCTTTTTTTTTCTACAGAGAAAATTTGTATAGGTAATGTATTTTAACTAGAAAGTTGAATTTAATGGAGACAGATAAAATTTAAAAAGACAATGAGTAATTCAGGAAAATGAATGAGCGGGTGCGTTAATATACAGTTCTCCACCATCCGTCAATTCGTCAGTGGGATTAGCAATCATGTTACCAAAGAAGTCAGTATGGTTCAGGACCATGGGTTTTGAGCCATGTTCTTGAAGGTAAGTGTCTTGACCGTGGTTGCGACCGAGGTAGCTACCGGGGTTGGTGCCTGGGGGCCTGGGATCGTCATAATCTGACTCCAAAGAGGTCATTTTGTTGGTCTTTCGGCTCATGTCCGGTTTGGAGTACAATGCATCTACATCTGAGTCTACTTCCGGAACTCTCGCCATTCTCATCGATGCATTTTGTTGTGAACCGCCTGATTTAAACAAAGAGGAAGACGTCGTTGATGGTCCCATGTCGAAGTGGTCCTTGGAAGAAGGATGGAGATATGGGAAAGACGATACATGTGAAGGCAGGAGTTCCTTCGAGATATCTTTAGAGGTGCCTTTGACATCGTCAACTGAACAATACGCAGTGTCCAGGTATAGCGCACTAGCAAGATCATTATGCTTATCAGGGTTTGTGTCAAGACCAATGGTGGTGCGTCCGATGGCACCTTTATAATGTTCTAAATTCGAAGTGTAATTGATAGGGCGATGAGTAGAACAACTGCTCTCAGGCTCTCCACGTTGGCGCTGCGAATGTAGTTTTGGAGGTCCACCCTTGAGGTTGGAAATGGGAGCCTTTCTGACTTGGTTTTGTTTGAGCCTGCCCTGACCTATTGAACCCTGAGGAACAGTTGCTCCTCGAAGTTCAGAATCTCGACAACTTTGAAGCTCTTGTAACTGTAAGTTCCCCATGTCTTCAGACTGTGCACCAGTATCACCAATTGCTACCGTGGAATCAATTTGTATCACATCATTTATCTCTTTTCCAAAGTGGTGTCGATATTTTCTTGAAACAATGTAGTAACAGTTGACAGAGCCAGTAGCAAGGCAGAATATCACAGAAAGCACTAACATTACCCAAACCCAGATCGGGACTTTATTTGCAAAGGTATTATTCACATTGGAAGCTGTTGACGTCACAGTAAATTCTATGGTTTCATTGTTAGTAGTCATCGTGCTTAATTCTCGATTTTCTTCCGGATATTGTACATTTTTCTTATTGTTTGTAACCTCAAAAAAGATGTTTTCACACATTAAATTATCATCAGAATTGTTACTTCCTTCAGTTCGGCCTAATGTTGATATAGAAATGTTGTACTGTTTACCTTCTACAAGATTACAATTTCCAATGTTATGCAATAACACTGTGTTGTTTCCACTCTGTACACCGCAGAAGAAAGAGAAGGGTCCCACATGCATAAGAGATAACTTGTCAGTAAAAATAAGTGGAATCAAATTGCTACCATTATTGTACCAAAATTTGATAGCGTCGGCTTCTTCTGTGGTACAACATTGAAACACAGAACGCAGAGTTTGGTCTCGTATTGGAAGAAATGTACACGTCTTATCGATAGATCTTTTGCTATTAGAAATAAGACACATGCTCGGCACAACTCGATCATCGTGTACGTTTTCAAGAGGAAGGTAAACGCTGAATGTGTTGGTTGAATTAGAATCGCCATCAATATTCATCTCCGTAGTCTCATACTCATACACAACCTGATTTCCTGCCAAAAGTTGTACTTGATCCCCTAAGTTGACCTGCATCCACTCACAAGACATCTGTACATTTTGGATATCTTGATCAAAATGAGTTGAACAGATTGGGGCTGTCCCTTCAATGGTTAAATTGAAAACTGCAATGGCGCAAAGCGATTGTGTCCCATGATGAATTTTAACAAAGTGCTCTCCTGAATCACTAAGTTCAGTAAAACCAATAGCCAAGACGATAAAATCCTTTCCCGACTCTTTTGTCAACTTATAACGTTTTCGATTAGCAGATGTATTGTCAATATTGTCCAATAGCCGATTATCCAGTATTATCCATTTTGCCCACACTAATGATTGAATCTCAGTCAATGGATCATTCAGAGCAAATCTCACAGAAAAATTTCGTCCATTGACTGTTTCTAATGCTACTTCTTGTTGGTCGCCACACCAGAATAAACCACCCTCACAAAATGTCATTTGGAAGACAGCTTGAAAAATTATAAAAATAATTGGAGAGATATTACATTTCAGCGCGAAACGATTATGAGGCATGGTAGAGGATTCCATACTATCTTAGATTGATATAGATACGATGGACTTAGCACCAAGTCTTCAGCACAGGTACCAAAAGAGGTTCAAGATTATTCTAAAAAGAGTTTGGAATAGCGTTCTCCGACGAATAGATTTGTAACTAAAGTGGAGTGTGGCAGTTAAGAAAATGAACCGTGTATGCTTATATTTTAAAGTATTTGAACGATTGGAAACGAAGGATATAAATAGTTGTTAATATCTATCGATATCATCGATTCTTGATGCGTGATATGATCAGAAAGGCATTAGGCTGAAGGGAATGGAGGCTCTCCTATGGTTCATAAAGACTCTTGTTTATGATAGGGCGGAGCCAGTGAAATTAATGACTATCTTCTTGTGAGAGTGCTTACATCCTTTCGGGCAATTATCGCGTTCAAATTTCCTGCCCGTCTTTCGTTTGGAAACTAACTTAGCAAACAAAAGAAGTGGTTTTGTGATGGGCGGAGTTCATGAATTGACATTAAGGTCATTTGCTGGTTTTCTTTAGTTTTGAACACTGACGAAGACAAACTTTAGCATCCTTCCCTCACCATTTCTTCTAAGCTTTGAAATGAATGAAGACATAGGGAATGAAACTAAAAGTTAATGATTAATTTGACAAACACTAATAAATCATTTCTCGAGCCTTCTCATCTTATGTAAAGGAATTAAAGCTCGTGCTGAAAATTAATCGTCTTCTCAATGACGGAAGAAGAATATTTACGATGACGTCCGATAGACTTTGAGCTGAGAATGGTCCTTACAGAAAATTATCTTTTTAACAAGACTCGCATTTGATTCTTCATATTTAATCATGAACGAGATTGTTAAAACGTTTAAAATAACCTTCATAACTCTTTTCTTTTTAGCCAATATCCCACGGTACGATTTATGTTACGCACATCTGTGGAATAATAAACATAATGCAATTTGATTAACGCAGCGAGATTGAATATTCTTATCCAGGATTCCTAATTGATTATCATATGCTAAAACAAAATGTTAAGCTTGCTAATGTGTTCGCTTGTGTGGTACATTCAATGGTGGAACAGTTGCATGTAGCGGATTATCGCGTCTGTTATCGACAAAGTTTGTTACTGGCTATATAATATGACGTAATATTAAAATGTAATATATCCTATGTCTTTATATATCACAGGTTATATTATTTCACCAGCTTCACACGCTATTGACGCTGAAGACCATTATGTGCATGTAAATGCAGACATTAATTATAATTATTGTTTTTTCCTTCGTATTACTTCTCTTGTTATAATTACAACATGTGTATCCATCATCCATCTGTTCAAAATATCCATTTGTGAAAAAGAGACTACTAAACCAAATATCGTCGGTGGGGTGACAAAACCTCGTATCTCAAAAATCATGAATTTTCAGGAGAGCGAAAAAACTTTCCTGTCTCAACAAATTTAGTGCTGTGACACCGTCCTTTCTTTTTAAAACTGGAATATTTATACAATTTGTAATTTCATTGTTGAAATACAGTAAAATAATTGTTTTTATATTTGAAAGTGAGTTACGAGGTTTTTGCTTTTTATCTACATTGAGATACGAGTTTTTAGTTCTTATTCAAATTGAGATACGAGTTCTTACTTTCAACTTTGAATGAGTTACGAGGATTTGGTTGAATAAGTTACGAGGATTTGCTTCTTAATCTTATGTTACGAGGTTTTGTCAGTGCAGCTTCAAAGGGGGTTAAAGTTACGAGGTTTAGTTAAGGGTGTTTGTGTGGAATTTGTGAAAAACCGAGACAGGAGGCGTTCCATGGATTTATCAGGTGGTGTCGTAGGCCATTAGGTACAAAATTATGTAAAAAAAATCAAAATCTCAAAAAATTGAGATACGAGGTCTTGTCACCCCACTGACGATATATATGTTTACTCAAATAGTAAAAACAGACATCTTAGGATGTTCTCGTTTAATAAAATGAGTGGACAGATGTGTTCATGTATAAATCGTCATCATCTTTAGATGAATCGATAGTATTTGCAGCGCTGTTGCCGTAAATGTGATCACTATTAGGGAGAGGTGTGTCATCTAAACTCCCAGTTGGAAGGAGAATGTCTGGGCACAGTTCTTTCTCCACATGGCCGACACCCAAACAAGTGACCCTTGCCTGATCAGAAAGACCCTTGTCTAATTCAGGGACTGATTCAAGAGGTTGATTTAGGACGCCGACTAGCTTCTTGGTCTTCCGGCTTATGTCAGGTTTGGCGTACAATGCTTCCACATCTGATGTTGGCCATGTTACGTTGTCGATTGATGAGTTATTATTTTTGATCTTCGTCTTCACGCATTGAAAAGGTGTATTCTCGATACGAGTTCCCCCATCAAGTGAAGTGCCCTGGTAACCGGGTTTTTGGACGATCCATGTCGCAGCCTTTACTGCTTCTGGTACAATGTTCCCATTTGCAGGAATGTCATTGGTGTCATTGACGTCACTTACAGAACAGTATGTGCAGTCGAGACTTTGCGCAACAGCCCCTGAAATATTTGCCCTTGTATTTCCTTTCTCGGTCCCGCTCCCCGTGACTTCCCCACGCGTTTCCTTTACACCATCTTCACTTCCTCGTTGTCCAGGATGATGAGTTATGTGGACTTCGTCCTTATATACACATCCACGTCGGAGAGGGAGTTCTGGCGGACTGTCCTGATGTTCGGGATTATATATCCGAGGCCTACGTGGAGGAGATCTGTGAACTGTAATACCGCCGTGCTCAGGATCTATCCCCTTCGCCGAAGTGTGAGATGAGAAGGTCGCCGCGTCAACTGACTCTCCACCATCTATCGATTGAATCGCGTTCATGCTGATTCCATGGAACCGCTCTCTTATGACTCGATATTGATACTTGATCAAAAATCCGTTGTAACATTTGCTAAAGAAGATTCCAAAGCAGATAACTATGCTGAACAGCAATGCAATTACCGATGCTACCCCTATGTAGATAAAGGCTTTCCCATTGTTGTTGTCCATATCAGTCGTATTCCTCACCGCACTCACGACACAATTTGACGAGGAGCCATTTTCTCGAGATTTCAAAGAAGTAGAAGGAGCTTGTGTTGTAGTTGAAGTAAGAGATGGAAGTGCAACAACTGAAGCATTAACAGTGATCGTTAGACATCTTGCGTTATCTGCGGAATCGTTTCCTTGGCCCGGGAATTCAGCTGAAACTAAAATGTTGTAGCGCCTTTCTCTATATATTTTTAACTTGTTTGTAAATTGAACATTTTCAGCCTGCGAGCTGCTTGTTTGATGTGATTTCTCAATAAACCAAACCAATCCAATCCAATCCAAAAATGTATAGTGATCATGCGATGGAGTTTCATCAAAGAGTGCGTAACATCTTCCCCACAAAGAAAAACTACGAACTCGCCTTCTGTTATTATGTACGATTTCACGCCACTGATTGATGACAAACTGGTGTCAGCGTTGTCCCACCATGAAAGAGGAATGCGCCCATTCTTAACACAACAATCAAATATTAAAACGTCATCTTGGTGATATTGAACGGTGTGATGTTCAATTGGAAGAAAAGTGCATGTGTTGCGCACTTTCATCCTTTCATTAGATATTACGCACCTGCTTGGCACTCCCTTGTTACGTATCACGTCTTGGAAATCAGGGAACACACTGAATTTATGAGGCAATGTATTACGATTCCGAAATTTCTCCATCGTCACGTCATGTTCATACAAAACCCGATTTTCCGCCAGTAATTGTGCCAGATCACCATTGATGCCTTGCAACCATTGACATGTCATCTGCAGAGTCTGATTTTCTCTGCGGAAATATGTTGTACAGTTTGGACTTCCAGTAACGACAGTCAGTTCCAGTATGAAAGCTGTACAAATAACATTTGTGCCATTAAAAAGTGTAATAAAATGAGTTCCCGAATCACTCTCCTTAGCATGATGAATAATTAGTTCAAAATCCGTTTGGTTAAATCGGTTTTTCAACTTGTATCTTGAGCTCATCTTACCAGATGTTGATGCCGGCTCGATCCAATTAATTTTATCGTTTACGGATAATGGTTCCTTAAGATGGAAAAGAACCGAAATGTTTTGATACTCGACAGCATGAAATGTTTCCCATTGGTAATTACACACATTGTCTTCAGCAAATGACTGATTGATCAGAGCTTGCAGACAGAAAACGAATGGTAATCCTTTCAAGAGGAGGCTACCAGGCATAAGAAACATTTTGAAGGATGGGAGATGTTATT
Source organism: Strongylocentrotus droebachiensis (assembly GCA_035222895.1). Taxonomy (NCBI): domain Eukaryota; kingdom Metazoa; phylum Echinodermata; class Echinoidea; order Camarodonta; family Strongylocentrotidae; genus Strongylocentrotus; species Strongylocentrotus droebachiensis. The sequence continues at coordinate 251,164 of JAVYIG010001811.1, forward strand.
TGAAACTTTGAAGAAACGAATGCCACATAATCTTGATAACTACGGACTGAACAATCATCGAATCTCGCAAGATATGATAACCTCGAGCTTCTCCCGGACAGTGTGATCTCCAGGTAAAATAAACATAAATGCACCTCGTCTTGCCAGTCTATTTGCCGTGCACTGCGGGATTAAAATAAAGAGCATTTGACCATAGTGTTATCTAAAACAGAATTGATCAAGTTTCTTGAAGATCACAATCAAAGCATGAATTTTGTTTTCCTTCCTGGAGTCTGAAGTGGATTCTTTTGAGAGACTCTCGACTACACTTGAAGCAATAAATCATCTTGTGGTAGGACTTGACATGTAGTTGAACAAGAATAATAACATAACATGATTTCTTTGTTTGATTTTCTTCAATCTTGAGGTCTAAAGCTTTCTAGTTCTGCAGTGAAAGAAATTCAGGACATCTTATCACAAAACCGAAATCGTCTCGAGTCTTTTCAGAATTGATAACCTTGCCACCGAATTAATCAATCTTTTACCACCTTTCTTAATATGTAATTTAAAAACAACAACAATATAAACGACATATTTTGGCATAATCCTTTCTATATTCGAATAGAGCTTCTTTGTGAGAATGGTAACACAGATCATACAAATCGATTGTAATTTTATCTGCTGTGCCAAATGACCTATGCAATTTGTAAGTACCACTCTACGATACAAAAAACTTGGTGCAAATTTTACTCTCATATGGGAGGGGAGGTTTTAAAGACAAATCACTTCCTCAAAAGATGCAAACAAAAGCCCGAATAATGTGTCATCATGCACAAAGATTGCATACCCTCCAGTACATAATATGCCAATGATTTAAATTGATTTTTTGAATGTTTTTTTTCGACCATTCCGTGCAGAACTAGACTATTAGAACATTAGCATTAATACCTTTACATCTAAACTGCCTGTTGTAATTAATCTGTTGATGAAATATGACACTGATGAATAATACAAGTATAGCGGAAAGCAAGAAACATCTTTACAAAATCAAATCTGTTCACAATAATAGCATAACAAATAGGGTCACAATTTCAGTTTATATATGCTTCACATTGTAAAATTGGTTTAAAATCGGTATAACATTGCAAAATGTAACACTACTGCAAAACAATAAGATGCAAAAACTTATGAACACGAGCACTCATTGACAAGTGTGATCCGGGTCTTTCCTTTTCACATCGCCAATATTAGATCCAGAAGAATGAGCGTTAGCGTTGTCACCGTACATGTGATGATCTTCCAAGACATGTGACTCCTGGCTATTTTTTTTGGGCGAGTATGCTTTGAAAAAATTCTTCCCCAGGGACCCTTGGGTCATCATAATCCGACTCCAGAGGCGTCATCCTATTGGTCTTTTGGCTCATGTCGGATTTAGCGTAGAGGGTGTCTGTGTTTGTTCTAAGCCCCGCATTAGTGTTATCATTCAATGAATCGTCTTCCTTTGAATGGACTGATTGTGAAGCTAGTTCCTTCGTGTTAAAAGATTCGCAATAGCCCCCATGATCCTCAGTTGTTGGAAGAGAACATGGCACAAATGTTGAAACTGAACGCGTGATATTGGTAGCCATCAAATTCTCCTGGACATCATCGACTGTACAATATGTACTGTCCAGGGTTGATGATGTAGGAAGGAATGCATCCGCAGTGTCCTGTCCGATGGTGTTCGCTATATAGACAGTGTCACATGTAGGCATTTCGACAGTGTCTTTATCACAGGGATTGTTGGGATGAACGGTACGTTTCTTTTCCAACGCTACCAAATTACGCCGCGAAGGCAGGGTTGGAGGCCTGTCTTGGTGGTCAGAACATAACGACAAAGCCCCTTGCTTAGTGCAACTGTCATTCTTGTCTAGTTGGCGCTGAAGGAGTACAGACTGGGGAGGCTCAGAAACCCTCTCACTTTTAAGAGGGTGTGTCGATAGGATTGTCATATCTACAGACTCTGCACCTTCATTAGCCACTGCTGCCGTATTAGCCAGGTCGATGTCTCGATTTATATCTTCTCTTAAACGGTACTGCCTTTTTATGAGAAAGGTTTGGTAACATTTGGCGCAACATCCACAAATGCTGAAGATAAATGCCAATGCTGATAATCCCACTACTGAACAAATTATCGTTAACTGTGTTTGGGTAAGTGCGTCGTCCGATTGGATTATATTACAAGGAGTTACACTATCTTCCTCATTTGGTGAAGCATTCTCTGAAATATTTTCACAATTCATCATGATATTGGAGCTGTTTTCCCCTTCAGATTTCGGTAGAACGGACAAATTGCATTTAACGTATTTTTGTATTCGTACATTGATAATGTCTTGAACTATTACATGGTCATGATCTTTCTCTTCACCACCAATAAGCACAATTTGCTTGATAATGACCAAAGGAATCTCGTCGGAATAATTGAATGGGACCAGATTACCACCAGTAACGTACCAACATGACGCGGCTTTTGAGTCTTTGAACTTGTAACCGTCTAAAACATCACTTTGATTTTGGTCTTTTCTAATCGAAAGTGATTGTACTGTAGGAACCGTACATTTTCCATTTATGTTCCCTTTGTCATTTGATATAACACACTTGCTCGGTATGATCTCTTCGTTAAATTTGTTTTTTAGAGCAAAGTTTGCAGTCAGTTTATTTGATAAATTAAAATGACCATTGTAGTTTATCCGAAGCGTTTCATATTCATATAGCACCTGATTTCCTGCCATAAGTTGTGCTCGATCCCCTTTGTTCACCTTCAACCACTGGCATGACATTTGTAATTTACCGCTATGTCTATTGAAGAGCGTAGAACAGATAGGTGCTGTACCTTCAATGGTTAAATTCAGGATAACAATGGTACATAGTGATTGTGAATCCTGGTAAATTTTGACGACGTGCTGTCCCGAATCGTTTTGTTCAGTAAACGCAATGGTCATCTCGAACTGGGTCCCGTTGATCTGACTCAACGTATACCGACTATTATCAAGAGATGCGTTGGTAATGCATTCCAAAGTACGATTCTGTAGTTTTTCACATACTAACTCTCCCCTTGTCCACACAAGTGACTGAGGATTGCCAATTGTCTCTTTCAGGTTAAACCTGAGAGAAATATTCTGTCCACTCACCTCATGCCTTGAATCTTCCTGTTGCTGGTTACACCATAAAGTTTCATCTTGAGTAAAAGTTAGTTGGATGAAACATTGCACACAAAAAAAGACCCAAAATAATTTCCGTTCAACAGCGTTGCTATCTTGAGACATGGCGATAATTTTGAAGAATTTTTATGCTGTGTAATAGTAAACGTTGTTAATTGAAGTTTTTGTTCAAAGTTGTGGTATAAAGGTCCATTCACATAAAAAATATTCACGATGACAAAATGATGGAGCTCTTGTTCCACGTTTCAGGTTGTAATGTGATAAGAGCGATATAAAAGCCTATGTTTGATTATCATGGTAGGTTTGGAATGATGAAAGCAGAGACAATATACTCGCGTAAAAGAGGAGGGGCTTCACGAAGTCTTCTACTATGACCGTCCTCCTAAACTACAATGGCCAAACCTAGAACTGGCAATAGCCAATGGATGAAGGGCAAAAATAGACAGTGTCACTCATGAGGCAACGAAGGGAGTGACCTCTTAAGAGGATAAGCCGTTGTTTAGAAAATGAACCCTACACAATTAATCCTTGGTCGTGTTGGTGAGTGAAAGTGCTAATTCATTTCCCCCTCTTTTGTTCAACATTGAGAGAAAAGGCGATTCACAAGAAGGCGCTTTGGAAAAACTTAAAACTATTGTCCAAAGTTGTTCTCCTTTGTCTCACTACCCTGACTTTTTTCAAACTATATATTGATGGTTGTTAATTTCCAGTCATCTTTCCAACCCAATGTGATTTGCTACTTTCCAACCTAAACCTACAAAAGGCTTACTATTAAAGAGTCAGGTTTCGAGAACCATTAAAACAATAGGAACATTTCGTCCATATCACCCTAAATTACTTTCGGTTTTATAATTAGCATTACAATATACAACATTGGCATATGGTGCTCATCTTCATCAGACTACATATTGTTCTCTATCCGACGGAATTGCATTTTAAAATCACTAAAAGAAATCTCCCCTTAAATTGTCTAGAATTAATCACGGGCTTACAAAAAATTTTAATAGAGTAATTCAGGAAGACAGTTAACTTGGTCAACATAAGTACTTTGACCAATATGATAGGTATTTTTAACTTTTACAGAGGTGGACTTTCCTATCACTATGTTTAACCTGATTAGATTAGTAAAATAAAAGTTTAGTGAAGAGATTAGTAAAATGTTAATAACAAATAGAATATTATTACGGGGTAACGCCAATATTACATGCAAATTATACGAATGCAAAAATTTGATATATTAATCTGTGCCATAATTTGTTGACTGGATGGTTTGCTCCAATGACCTTAGAAACCCCCACAAAGAAAAAGCATGATCAAGCTTTACTATGGTTTGAACAATCACTGCCGGAGTGTTTTGTCTTTAAATGACTTTTCAAGGAAAACACGACAGTAATTAAAATCGTACTTCTTGTTGAAATCAAAGCGTATTCATATACAATTCACCGCCACTTGTCGATTCATCGGTAGGACTTGCCAAGCTGTTGCCGTAGACATTGTAATCTTGATCAGTGCCCTGTGCACGTGGATGTAGGCTGTCCTCTGGAACAAGAATGCTTTGAAAGTAGTCATCTAAAGGAACCCTTGGGCCATCATAATCTGACTCCGCAGATACCAAGTTCTTGGTTTTCCGGCTCATGTCGGGCTTCGCGTAGAGTGCATCAAAGTCTGGAATTGGTGAGCTTGTAGCCATCAAGTCGTCTCTCGATGTCTTCTCTTGACCCGAAGACAGACGTGACTGGTTAATACTGTGTGATCCTTGACTATGTACACTCGGAGGGATGACTTCAACATCATCCATTGAACAATAAGTACTGTCTGGACATTGTGTCTTGGCACTGACCGTGCACGCATTTCGCTCACTAGGGCCGACAGTGTCAGGTTTCACCATTTTTCCTTGCGAAGGCACGTTTAGTGGTCCAACCAGCGGTCCAGGAATTGACTGCCTGGCACCTTGCCTAAGAAAAGGCTCTTTTTCATCTGTTGAGCGCTGGTTAAGTGCAGCTCTTGGGGACCCGGGATCTGTATTTTGTTGGGGTGTTTGAGCTGTGGAGGTCATTGCTAGAGCTCCTGCATTACCGTCATCCGTTGAAGTTGAACCTCTCTGAGGACCATTCTCCATATCCCTTCTGACAAGATACTGGTCTTTATGGGGGATATTGTACTTGGAATAACATTTCGTAATGCAAGCACCAGTGACACATCCAAGCGCTAATGCTGCTATTGTGGCTACTGCTATCATGATACCCTGGTGAATTACCGAACCACCGTCCGGTTTCGTTGCCGTCCCAGTCGCCTGAGTAGATACTCGAAAGATCACACTTTCTGGAGAGGATCCCTCTTGGTCTTTCGTTGTCGAATCTAGTCTTGTAAAATTCACCGTGATGACTTCACACTGCTCATCTTCTTTTGAATTGTTGTAGAGGAGTTTTGGGTCTCTAACACGTAGAGATAGCGTTGAACTTTCGGATATAGCGTGTTTTCTAACATCCAAGCTTGTCATGTTACGAATAGTTATCTCTGACGGTGCTTCGTTTGAACCGCAGAGGAAGAAGAGGATAAAATGAGCGTCTCGTGCATTGCTTGCATTATAATTCCGTTTAGAATCGACAGATAATTCATTGCCATCACCGTCGTATACTAGTAGAGTGGGTTTGCTTGGCTTGGAGACGCAACATTCAAAGTCCACATTTTCACCATGAGTATATTCAATAGGATGAGGTGTGACCACGGTGAATTCACACTCTTCTCTCGCTTTGCCTTTCCTGTGAGAAACAATACACTTGTAAGGTACCGTGATTTCATCAAGTATATTATCAAGACCAACGAAAACGCTGAATTGATGCGTCATATTAAAGGAACCGTTGAAATTCATTTCCGGGATCTGATGTTCATACAAGATTTCGTTGCCTACTTCAAAGTGTGCTCGATCCCCTTCGTTCATTTGCAACCATTCACAAGACATCTGTAATTTTCTGCTTTCATTGTTGAGTTGTGTTGAACATATCGGTTCTGGAGTTGCGACGGTTAAATTCAGCAGGAGAGCTAGGCAGAGTGGCTGGCCACCTTGGTTAACTGTGACAACATGATGTCCTGAATCATTCTGCTCCGTGTGATCAATAAACAAATCAAAAGTAATATTGCTTACTGCAGTCAATCTGTAACGGCCAACTTCATAATCTCCGTAACCGTCGTATTTTAAAAGTTGATCGTGTGGATTTACCCATATAGATTCTCCCTTTCTCCACATCAACGTTTGTACATGAAGTAATGGATCTTCCAAATAAAATCTAATGGAAATATTGTGTCCGCTCCAAACGTCCATCACTTCTTCTTGCACGTCGCCACACCAATATACCTCGTCATCAGACAACGTGACGTGGAAAATAATAGGCAAAATAAGAGACGACAAAATCATTCTCCTAGTGAAATAAAAATTATTTGGAGACATTTTGTAAGAGTCCACAGCCAATACAGTCGATATCTAAGTCGTTACACACCGGTCAAGTTATATGAAGTACGTGTCGTGTAAGTCACCGCAATCACAATAATATAATTGAGGAAGTTCAGTAATATCTACAAGTTTTATTTTTTCAGTAGAGAGTAGCTTAGAAAATTCTTGCTCCACTTACTCTCGATCATATTCAAAACAAAACAGAAAATTGAGACAAAGAAGTAGAGTACTGTAAATGATTGATGAAATGATGACGAGTGGAGGCAGGAACTTAATTGGCGGGAACGAAGCACTGACTGTAACCTAGCCAGATGAAGAAATGGGCGAATCAAATCGATTAGTGTATTCAAGAGCGGAGTGTCGCCAGCGGTACAAGTGGTTTTGTTCAATAGAACCGCCTTTTAACTCTAACAAGGTGTATCTTATTTTATCATTGGAATAATTTCAGGCATACATGTAGATGAGATAGGATGTTTCCTTGAATGGATTTAGTATATTAGTGCCGCCGCGTTCGATTTATCTTCATACAAAACGCTCATCATAGTGTCCTTATTATGAAACCGAAGGTGACATCAAACTGTTTCCCCGTATTTTATTTATTTATGTATCTCAGTGAAGCTCAGTATCACATCCCTGTGGTTTCCCGATTGCTCTAGAATCTAATCCAGGAACGTACACAAATCATGCCAGAAGAGTTATGCCTCCCAACAATTTAAACGTGATTCCTTTCCTCATTTCCATCACATATCAAGTTCTCATAATGCATTGTGTTTTCCAAACAGTTCTGTTGCATTTCATCTCATGTACATGTATCCAAATTTCTGTTTCAAACATACGTCATGTGTTTGATTTATATTCAGTATTTAGTCATTAGAGGGACTCCTATATTAATATTTATTCCAAATAATGCATGTATTCTATTGGTAAAAACATAAAACAGTTGCACAACTGTATAATGTGCTTATTAGATCATGTGCAAAAATATGCGTTGGCTGAGAGATATCACCGTTGGTTTCGAGGTGCTTTTATGTGCCCTAGAATGTAACTCAGCCTGTCGTGGATTCAGATGCACGCCATCTGCGATGAAATTGCTTTGAGACAGTTTGTATTGGTCTGCACAAATTATAAAATCACAGGCTTTTTATACAAACCTTTGTGAACACCATCAATGAACCAAATGTTCAAAATTATTTTCATTTTTTTATCTTCATCTAACAGGTTTCCTTTTTCATTTTCTTGTGTTATGATCGGAAGATTAATTTTATCTTTAAAAAACGTTGAGCTTTGAATTTAGCTTTTTCAGAACACTGGTATCAAGAAATATTAATAAAACTCGAGATTTTATAGTAATGTTGTATACAAATTCATTTGGTTATTGCTTGTAAGTTATCTGGATCCTCGAAGAACCTCCTTCGATCTGATTAATTATTAAAGTCTGGCAAATGTTAGGAGCTGGAATGTATATTTTCCTTTTCATGGATATCCACTTGACGAACATGTAGCGGATGATGAGGAAGTAGGCAGTAGCACACTTAAATGAACATTTTCTTCGTAAAATGAAGGAACTTCATATAGATATATAGATATGTTGGTGAGCTGGCCTTCGGAATAATATATCAAAATATGTAACCCCCCCCCCAAGAACCTTGGTGTGTGTGTGTGTGTGTGTGTGTGTGCGTGTGTGTGCGTGTATGTATGTGGGAGTGGTGGAGGATAACACAGCTACATTTTGATATTCCCTATTGTATGATCGATTCAATAGTTGTCGCTATATTGGAAGTTGAAAATGCTATGGTCATCATTAAATAATTCATTTAACGTGTTCATGTTCAGGGCACTAGTCGGTGTTTAATGCGTAATTGTAATAAAACTAGTGGTGGTGTACGTGTATATTTATAAATAAAAAAAAAACCTTTATGAAATAGAATTTCATGAATTAATCAGTATCAGGGACATTTAACTAAAGACACACACACACACACGCACACAATCCCGGAAAGACACGTCAATTGGATAAGATTATTGTTATCAATGTATTCATCATAGCAATTAATCATAGCAAAGCTCAATACAACCGAAACAGAAAAATAAACTTATAACTTGAAATTGTTAGGTAGATCGTCCATTAACATTCCATCATTGGACACAACCAAATGATACAATAAGCCTCACATTGAAAGATAGTGATAATCGTGATGATGATGATAATGATCAAGCAGCAATAGAAGTAAATAATTCACATTAAACAACATGTTATATCGAAACCCAACCCAACTTGTACAGCTACTCTCGCTACCATCGTATACATCAATTTATCCATCGCCATTTTTTGAGAAGGAATTACATACTTAGGTAAACATGTTTACGCACACCTTCTCACAAATAAACAATTTTCACAAGTGCCAAACGATAATTTTTATCATCCCAATCCCAGTAATGATCTTCATAACTTATCAATTAGGATACAACCCACCAGTCAATTAAAAAAAAAATCAATAATTATCTATTTCCTTCTTATAATAAATGAACATATAGTGAATATAATATTTACAATAGATGAAAGTGGCGACCTTTCGAACGTGACGCTTGTGATAAAGTCGCCATAACAATACACATATAAATATAAATTGCATATCATAATCTATATAACAAACCTATATAGAGAGAAAGAGAAAGAGAGAGAGAGAGAAGAAAAAAAATTGTAATAAAAAAGAGGTCAAACAATACAAACATTTGGGCAAGACATCTGTACAAAATAATACGTGCTATACAAATTATACAGTACACATTATATCTTCATAGTATGCGTTAGTGTAGGGGATAAAATGCAAGTTTTAATAGAATCATTTACAGTATTTCAATTGTTTCAGAAGCCTAGGACCAGTAAAACGGTGCGCATTATTATACGTATATTCATATTGTATTAATGGATTCCCACTTCCCATTCCTTACCTCTAATTCGTGATAGTAATCGCGTCTTTCCAATCGTTAATGTTCATGACATTAATTTTTATTTTATATTGTATCTGTGGTCTGTGCTACACGCCCATACTTTCAAGACTGTTCATGCATATTCATAATCGTATAAGTAGGTGTGGCTAAGTCTCCTTAAAAAGTAAGTTTAGTTTGAAGGAAAAAACTAATTCCACTCAGCTGTTTCAAATTTGATAGAGCACTTTCGTAGATAATCCTTCTTCAAAAGAAAACTGAAAGAAAAATCGAAACTGAATAACAAGCAAATATATCATGTCCAAGGCCATGTCAACAAAGCTAACAGTTTGTATTGTCTCACAAGTCTTTTGATTATTGGAATATAGTTCCTCAATCGATATTCGATAAGACAATTCATTTATATATCACTGCATATTATATTGACTGTTATACAATTTCTAAATGGATGAATATGCTTCTAGTTACGAATGGATTCACGCATTTGATATAATCAAATACTCGACTCTATCTTCTATCCTATCAAGTACAGCCATATATTAATGTAACGCTGAAAAAAAATTCACGTTTCGCACGCTTTATTTTCAAGGTAGTCATTTATCTACAATGATCTTGATTGGATATTAATACTGTGGTTATATCGTGTAATTTGAAAGTCTCGAAATATCACAGTGCACTACAGCAAATGTCAACATGCAGTACGAGCAACAACTTATTCATTCTTTCATTTTATTTCCAATTCTCGTAAATATATATATATATATAATTATTATACATATAAGAACATATATAAATAATACAAAGAATATGGAGGAGCCAGCAAAGACCTGCTGGGATCCAATGGCTGCAGATAATTATACAAAGTAAAGAGAAAAGAAAGAGTGGGTAGTATATTAACAAATGTGTACATACTAATTAAACATAATTAAGATATAAATTCCTTCATTAGATGAAGTTTATATCGATCTTATCACACTACATAACAATGTTCATGCATTTAGTAATCTTAGCTAATGAGATGTAACCATTTCTTGAAACTCTTTGAATCAGAGACTAGCCTAAAAGAGGCCGACCTCGAGATCGAGTGGTTGGAGTTACACTTTTCACAATAACGAAGAAAATAATAATAATGATAACAATACTATTACTACTACTACTACAGCTACTACTCCTACTACTACTCCTACTACTACTACCCATAGTAATAATAATACTTCCACTCCCCCTTCTACTCATACTACTACTACTACTACGCTTATGAAAGGGTACACACTATCTTAGATATGACATAAATTGTGTATCCTATCCTAATAAACTGTGTATTTATTCGAATCTATGAACACATGAATTCATGTACAGTTCGGCAGCACACGTTGATTCGGTTATACGGTCTACACCATCATCGCCATACAAGTGGCCTGTGTGACCATCAGTTGGTACAAGTGAGTAGAAGTGATCAAGTGGAGATATATTGTTTTGGCGAACCTCTCCTGTCGGATCACATGGACCCTTACCACAGAGTTGATCTGGTACACGATGGTGATTTTGGAAACTTTGTGGGACGGATTGATGAGACAGTTTTCCCATACTCTTGGTTTTCCGGGTCATGTCTGGTTGGGCATACATGACTTCCAACTCTGCTGCAGGTCGATTAGTGCTTCTTATTACAGCAACTTGTAATCGTAAACGGAGCCAAATCAGATGAATTCCCTCTAACTTGGGGGGTACCGCAGGGCTCAGTAATGGGACCTTTGGAATTTGTTCTATATACTGGTCCTGTGAGTGACGTCATCGCAGCCCACAAAGGTATAAGCCACATGTTGTATGCTGATGACACCCAGTTGTACATCGTTATGCAACGCAATGACCTGACTGATGGAATCTCGTCTTTGGAAGACTGCGTGACAGATGTGAAGTCCTGGGCTAGTAACAATAACATGATGCTCAATGCAAACAAGACTGAGCTCATCCACATTACATCACAATTTAGGAAACGGAACGAGTCTGTCAGCCTTCACATAGACGGAGCTGTTATCACTGCGACCAATTCTGCAAGAGATCTGGGTGTTATCGTTGATAACTCGTTAGACCTAAGAGAGCACATCCGAAAGGTGTGTCGGGCAGCTAGCTTCGGTATTTATAGGATTGGGAAAATCCGGAAATACCTTGATCGCAGCTCTACTGAACGACTAGTTAATGCATTGGTTACTTCCCATTTAGACTATTGTAATTCATTATTAATCAACTTACCTGCTTCTCATCTGGCCCCACTTCAACACATACAAAACACTGCTGCACGTCTCATCACTCGCACTAGAAAACACGACCACATCACTCCAGTCCTCCGCACCCTACATTGGCTCTTAATTCCCCAACGTATCCAATTCAAGATCCTTCTCCTCACGTTCAACATCATCCATCATCGCGCACCATCATACCTGATTGAACTGATCTCACCCAAACAGACTACCGGCATGAACCTTCGATCATCATCCAGACCCCAGCTCGCACTTGGTCCTCGCACCCACAACCGCTATGGTGACAGGGCCTTCTCAGTCTGTGCCCCCACTCTTTGGAACACTCTCCCCGCCCATATCCAGCACTCACCCACCATTGACATTTTCAAAAAGAATCTAAAAACTCATCTATTCCAAAAGCAACCCAAATAACTCTAATATAAGTTCGAATAAATATGACCATGCCTATGACTATGTCTTTTTAAATTATTGCTATTACTGATAAAATGTTAATTTCCAAGGAATTTACATGTTTTGTTAATTTCTTTAGTAATGTAAGTAATGTTTAATCTTCTTGGTAATTTAAGTAATGTTAAGTTGTTAAGTTATGTTAAAAATATTTGATCTTTTTGTTAATTTAAGTAATGATAATTTGTTAAGTTATGTTAGTAATATTTTGTTTTCTTGGTAATTTGAGTAATGTTAATTCCATTAGTAATATTGATTTTTGTTTTAAGTAATTTTGATTTGTGTTCATGTACAGCGCTTTGAAACTTTTGTTACAAGCGCTATATAAATTTGTCATATTATTTTATATTATAATCACCTCTGGAGCTCCGTGTTTTGTAGGTTTCGATCTTGGTAACATCGAGACCAACGCCATCGTGGTCTTCGGATGACTGAAGTGGGCATAGAAAGGTCGAAAGTATCGGAGATAGGTTAGCTTTCTCGGTGAATCTTGTAGCGTCTTTAACGTCAGCCACTGAGGAATACGCGCTGTCTATATCCGGTGTCATCGAGACTGGATGATCGATAACTCGCTTTCCATCGCTACCGTCAGTGCACCCATCTCCTGTACCCTCTCCTTGAACAAAGCCTTTGACGATAGGATTTTTGCAAGTAGAAATCCTTTTTGCTGGAAATGACTCTTCCATGTCACAAACTACCTGGCGGGTTCGAGGGTAAGCATGATCTTCGTAACTGGACTGTACCGCCTCTCGATCCAAAAGGCTCGTGTCAATTGTTGCTGAGGGGACATTGGTGTCCGTGCTGGGTCGAGGCGGGTGCCGTGAGAAGGTTGTCATTTCATGAGATCTTGGATCATCAACGTTGTCTTCCTCTGCAGCTAAACTCGTTGGGGCATCTGTTGAACTATGCTCTCTCACGTGATATGTATCTTTCCGTAGAAAGTTTTTGTAGCATAGCACGAAAAAGTTGATAGCAATGCTGAAAGCTAAACACGTTGTTCCAACGGCTGCTACTGATTTCAGCATCACATTAATATCATCCGGATTTGTGTTGTTGCTTTGATTTGTAGACTGTGTCGATTGGTTAAAGTTACTTGTCGGGAGAATACCATTCCCTTCAGTTGACCGAACCCATCCGTACTCGCCCGTAGATCAAGTGTTATATTCACGCTGAGGGCTTTACATGTACATCGTAGTTCGTCAGTCGAATCGATGTGATGTTTTCTCTTGCTGGATGATTTAGCCATAGTTAAAATGTGGATACCTTCGTACTCTGTCAAATCTAAAATCTCAATCCTGTTGATCTTAGACTTTGGGGAATCATTATTTTCAAGACATAGGAATAAAATGGTATTTTTCATAGTTTGGAAACTATACGGCAGTACGTCACCACTAGCATTGTTCCACCATGTAACTGAAGTGTTCTCATTCGTAACGCAACAATTAAGCTGTCTTTCGTCACGTTGATTGGACTTTACCAAATGGCGTTGTGGTGTGGGAAAATGACATGTGTTTCTTACAATGAAAAACAACACACATAGTCAACATCAACCAAAGCTTCAATATCGATATAAACACTGAATTCGTGGGGCAGAATGAAATTGTCGTCGAGCATATGGTCTTGAGCCCGATCTTCAAATAGCAAATGATTTCCCGCAAGGAACTCTGCATGTTCGTTGTTAGTGACCTGTGTCCACTGACAAGACATTTCAACCTTCCCTTTCTTTCTGTCCAGACGCATGAAGCAGGTGCTATTACTGCTTTCAATAACGGTCAAATAAATTATCAGTGCTGTACACTTGTTTTCAGTCCCTTCATAAAGAATGATGAAGTGTTGTCCAGAATCTTCATCTTGGGCAGGTCTAATCAGTGCTTCAAACGTGTAGTTTAGGAACGGTGCAGTCAACTTATAACGTGTACTGATAGACGACTCGTTACTTGTACATTGCAGAGAACTGTTGCAGTTCGATCATGCATACTCAATGATGTATGCGGTGCCACCCACATAAGTGTTTGGTTTTCTAGTAAGGGCCCTTTCAGTTGAAATCTGACAGATACACATTGACCATTCAGTACCTCGACTGATTCAAAGTTGTATTCACACGTACTACTCGCAGATGATGTTTGTCGAACAAACGTGTTTAGAATGAAAGAAATTAACAGTACCTTCCATTTGAGGAAACTCTGCCTTCTCCACATCTTGGTCTTTCAGCTATAACTTTCGCCTGAACAAAATGTCTGGTCACAATCGAATCACCATCAAACATCTAAGGATTGATATAATGTTACATGCAAACTCTGTTAAACTCTAGATAAATAGATGATCAGTAGATTGAATATTAAAGCTTGTACAGGTAACACGGTATGGACGTTATATTGAAAAGGAAATACAGTAAACTAGAATAATATAACAGATGAGCCCGAAATTGATGCAAACAAAAGTGGAATGCAAAAAATGGCGTCTAGAGGAGATCGCCTCGTTCTGTGCAATCGATCCGCCCATCTTTTGACTGTCATAAGCACTTATCAATATTCAAACTAGGCGGAGTTTGATTCACAATGGCACACTTAATATATCTTATCATGAAACCGAAAGTTTGATATCACATTTATCGTTATGTTTTGTCACGAACATGGGAATTATACTTCTCGATCTTCTAATCTTAAAAATGATTAATTTATTTATTAAGAGATTCTCCTTGTTCATTAATTGTTTTTGCGCATGATTGAGAATTGAATCATTATAATGATCTTGAAATATCTATCAATTCTCTTTTCCATTTAGTATGATTGAAAACTAAGTGAAGCCCGCACATGATATATGAATATCAATATGATGATTATGCTTATATGGAATGAATCTATGTGATTGTAATTTGTAACATAATCTTTCTTTATTGATGTTTCTTTGGCATTACGCCTAAAAAAGAAATTAAGTTTCATGGATCATCAGAATGAACAAATGCCATCACATTTCGCGCACCTAAAGTTATCTCATTCCTCCTGTACCTCTCCTTCCAAACAAAGTCAGGGTATTGTTTGAGAAGGGAGTGGTCAAACAGAAGTATAATTTTAACCTTTATAACAAATTCAATATTTAAATTGCATTTTAATTCGGTTGCTAACTAGGACCATATTTCTGCAAAAGTCAATTAAAACCGAGACCCTTATCTTTATGGATTCTTTATATTTTGTATCTTGATATCTAATATTGTATTTTAATTTCAACATTTAATCAACTTTAGTAATTATCAGCCTATACCATCGATTATAATAATCATTCGAAATTGGTTAAAGTAACCCTGAAAAACATAAAATGGCAAGAAAGTAATTTCAGTAAAGATCTTTTTTTTTATACGTGAAAGTCAACAACAAAAAAGAAAAAAGAAATGTATTTTTGTGATCACAAGACATTAACTTATAATAATGAATCAGAATATCCCAAAGTAAAAGTCTTTAAACAATCACTTATGGCCATAACGTTGTCTTTGAGTATAGACAGTAATCAATTACATTATGTTTTATGGTATTAAAAGCCTAGATCCGTCGAGCCTCAGTGTAGTTTTCCAAAGGATCGAACCATTTGTTATGTTCAATAACACCGGGGTATGAGCGTTTGAAAAAGTACGTTAGAAGGACTATGGTTCCTTGTTGCAGGGGCGGCCGAGTGACTTCCAAAGTGGGGGTGGGGGGGGGGACCAACAAAAAGAGGCACATTCTGGAGAAAAAAAGGGCACCTACAATGGGAACACCTACAAAGCTAAAAAAATATACAACTTTTTAGACATTGGTATACACCCCTATATTGTGATGACATAATCAGGGATGATTTCAATTTTTTTTTTTATACACCATACAATATATTTCTTAAGCATTGTACTTTGCAGTTGGGTGTAATGTCTAAATAATTATTTGCGAGCAAACGTGCCTCATTTGTTGGAATTATATTCAGTATTTAGTCATAAGAGAGACTCTTATATCAATACAATTTTTAAATACTTCCTGCATTCTATTGGTAAAAAAAACATACCAGTTACAAATGTGGGTACATTGTGCTAAATTAGATCGTGTGCATAACATCGTTGGTTCGGAGGTGCTTTTGTGTGCCCTTGAATGCAACTCAGATCGTCGTGGATTCAGATGCGCGCCATCTGCGATGAAATAGGATTGAGACAGTTTTCATCGGTCAGCACAAACTCAGAGTCACAGGCCTTCTATATAGACCTTTGTGAACACTATCAATACACCAAATCTCCCCCAATTAACAGCTTTCCTTTTTATTTTTTTATTTCTCTTTTGCTATGATCGGATGATAAGTTTTATTTTGAAAAAAACTTCTGAGCTTTGAATTCAGCTTTTTCAAAACATCGGCAACAAGAAAATGATTAAGACTTCTTGCGTAATGCATTCGGAAAACTAATAAATATATAATAAAACTCGAGTATTTATAGCAATGTTGTATACAAATTTATTTGGCGTGAACCAATCTACAAGACCACAACTTATTGTTGCTTGTAAGTTATTAGGATTCTCGTAGAACCTCCTTCGCTCTGATTTATTTTTAAAGTCTGAAATTGTTAGGAGCTAGAATGTATTTTTCCTTTTCATGGACATCCACTTGAAATCATGCAACGGATGATGAGGAAGTAGCACACTAAAATGAACACCGTCTTTGTAACATGAAGGAACTTCATATAGATATAACAATCAAGGCATTACAAACTTAATTAAAATGATGGGAATCGTTATTGGGTTAGTGAACTAGCCTTCGGAATAAGCACAGGTCACAAGTATATTGAAATATGTGTAGTGTATATTTACCCACGAACGTTTGTGCATGCGTGCGTGTGTGTGTGTGTGCATGTGTCTGTGTGGTGTGTGTCAAGAAGGGGATAAAAACAGCTACATTTTAATAATCCCTATTCTTGTATTTCTATGTTCTAAATATATAATATAATCAATAGGTTTGTTTCGTTTGGAATTTCAAATGTTATGGTCATCAGTAATAGTTCATTCAACATGTTCATATTTAGGGCTCCAGACAATGTTAAAGGTGTAGTGGTATAAAAACTGGTGGTGGTGGTGTACGTTTACTTTTTAAAACTTGTCCATTAATAAAATCGAAGTTGTTTGAATTGCATGCATCAACTAGGGTTGCTCCATCATATTACGGATTCTTTTTATATCATCATGCTTTAGCAGAAGAGTTCAGACATAATTCCGATCTTAAATATTCCAGTCATATATAGATAAAGAAAAGATTCAAGACCTTAATGTAAATATCGAACTCCTGTCGTCATATATAAAGTCTCAATGTAGATTTCTTTATCCTTGCTATCAGATTCGAAAATCTGAAACACTTTGTGTTCCTTGTTTAAATTTGTTTTGACTGAATTGTGGCTGTTTACGAGGCTTTGGGATCTACCATATCCACTCCATCTTTGACACGTCATTATGCTATCTGCCCCCTGTCAGAAAATGTATATTTTTGGAAACCTGATGCTCGGGATAAGAAGATGTTTCACTTGTATTCGCAGGTTAGTCTTTGTCTGACTAACTCCATTCGATGCATCGCTGATATAATTCGAAGACGAACAGTTTCCCTAATATGTTCCCCAAAACTTAATTCGAAGACGAACAGTTTCCCTAATATGTTCCCCCAAACTTAACTTTCAATGAATAAATGAATAGAGTGAGAGTGCCATTAGTATCCCCATCCAAACCTTAATGTGTGTCATCAAAAGAAACGTTTCCTCCAGGGAACTCCAGAGTACCATTTCCCCATATTGAATATCCCTTGGTCCACAACAGTGATTGAGTAGTTCGTAGTGGAGTATCCAGAAGTAATCCCAGAGAAAATTATGTCCGTTCACCACGTGAAATGATTTCCCCAGGTCCCGTAGCCCCTTACACCACAATACATGATTCTCAGAAAATGAGCTCTAGTAAAAAGATTGCAAAAGCATAAATAAAAATAAGGCAATTCTAAAGTCAGGGTAGCCTGTCCGAGATAAATCGATTTTTGTTGTGAACGCTACAATCGCAAAACTCTGATATCTAATGAATATCTGGTAGGAGGCATTAACTCAGTAGTGAGAAGAAGGGAATATTTCAATACTGGTGATAATGCTACAATGAAAATAATTCAGTTAGCTTTGTTTCTATTTAGAATGGCGTCATGTCGATATGTTTCCTAACTAGCTTTATCCATTCCATCTAAGATCTTCATGAAATATGCAGAATCGAGATTGATTAATTAAAGCATTTCGATTTGCTGTAGCGACTTAATCATAGGCAATTAGACCTAATTATGTAACCCAGTAGATTGAACGCATTGTCGAGGCGGGATCTAAAGGTATCTTCTTTTTTATGTTATGGTCATTAAATGTCTTTAGTCTTTCTTTATGTTGCATAAAACTGATATAACCATTTATCAACCGAACCCATTTCAAAAGTATGGACTCGGTTTCTTCAAGTGTAAAGTATTAATCTAAATAGAGACAGCATGTCCTTCAATTAAACAAAATGAAGGTGAATATACTTACCTTGATATATTTTTTAAACGGTCCTTCTAGTCAGTACCATCCCATGCTGAAACTAACAGTTGATTACTGATAGAAAACAAAATTGCTATACACACGCGAATCACAATTGACAGCGTTATCGCTATTTTTATTCATAAATACACCAACAACAAATTATAAAAAAATCTTATCTTATCGTAATGGGAATTGAATATATTCTAATGCAATCTTTCATATTCAGCTGGTTTAAGCAGTAAATAAATTCTCACAAAATGTCTGTGATCATTTTGCCAATTATGTACAATTCAATATATTTAAAACAATTGAGACAAGAGTTACAGGATACATAGACTTATATTTCGGAGATAGAATTCGTTATCAATAATGATCAACTATGTGATATGATATAATTTCCAATACACATCGACTCACATATCCCTGATCGTACATAGACCAAGGCAATTTAATTGTATTTCCGCTTCATCTCTTCCTATGAACAGGCATAACATATATTTGTAGGTATTGCTATTAGGTGTTAATACAACGTAATACGTTATTAAGTATTATGTTGGATACAGCGTACTATGTTGGATACATTCATTACGTATTACGAAATATCAGACGTATTAGGAGGAATTTGATGAAGACCCTCTAGTCTTCTTCAAAGCAAGGACGATTCCGACACTGACCACACTCTTGGAAAATACGTGCAAAATAGAACCGTTCTCTTTTGAACCGCAGCGCAATATAAAGAACCCTTTCAGAATCGTTTTGTCTCAGAGTGCAACCCCATATTATCCATTTTGATATACTTTATACGCTGCAAACACAATACTTTATTTAATATCTTTCATATTGCCTAAATTAATAACATTAATTCATGCCTGATGTGTACGCAATCCGTACGCTAACCCCTTCTGTAAGAAAACACGAATGCTATAATGCTTACACCATGAGCTATGGTCGATACTTCCAGTATGGATAGGAGCCATGTGTCCATCATGGATACAGGGATGTTGGTGCTTTGATTTGTAGACTGTATCGATTGGTTAAATTTACTTGTCGAGAAAATACCATTCCCTTCAGTTGACCCATCTGTAGTTGGCCGTAGACCTAGTGTTATATTCACGCTGATGGTTTCACATCGTAGTTCGTCAGTCGAATCGATAGGCTGTTTGCTCATGCTGGAGGATTTAGCTAAAGTTAAACTGTGGCCACCTTCGTACTCGGTTAAGTCTAAAATATCAATACTATGGATCTTAGTCTTCGGTGAATCATTATTTTCAAGACATAAGAATAGAATGGTATTTTTCATATTTTGGAAACAATACGGCAGTACGTCAGCACTGTTCCACTATGTAACTAAAGTGCTCTCACTCATAACACAACACTTAAGCTGTGTTTCCACACTTTGATTGTACTTTATCAGATGGCGTTGTGGTGTGAGGAAATGACATGTGTTTCTTACCATGCTTCTTCCATGAAAAACAACACAAAAATAGACAACATCAACCAGAGCTTCAATATCGATATAAACACTGAATTCGTGGGTCAGGTTTAGATTGCCGTCGAGCTCGCGGTCTGGAGCCCGATCTTCAAATAACAAATGATTTCCAGCTAGGAACTCTGCATGTTCGTTGTTACTGAACTGTGTCCACTGACAAGACAGTTCAACCTTCTCTTTCTTTCTGTCGAGACGCGTGATGCAGGTGCTATTACTGCTTTTAACAACGGTCAAATAAAGTATCAGTGGTGTACATTTGTTTTCAGTCCCTTCATAAAGAACGATGAAGTGTTGTCCAGAATCTTCATCTTGAGCAGGTCTAATCAGAAATTCAAACGTGTAGTTGTGGAACAATTCAGTCAACTTATAACGTGTACTGATAGACGACTCATTACTTGTACAGTGCATGGAACTATTGCAGTTCATACTCCATGATGTATGCGGTGCTATCCACATAAGTGTTTGGTTTTCTAGTAAGGGCCCATTCAGATGAAATCTGGCAGATACACATTGACCATCCACTACCTCGACTGATTCAAAGCTGTATTCACACATGCTACTTGCAGATGATGTTTGTCGAACAAACATGTTTATAATGAAAGAAAATATCAGTACCTTCCATTTGAGGAAACTCTGCCCTCTCCACATCTTGGTCTTTCAGCTACAACTTTGACCTGAACAAATGTCTGGCCACAATCGAATCACCATCAAATATATAAGGGTGGAGAGTGTTACATACAAACTCTGTTAAACTCTAGAGAAATAGATGATCAGTAAATGAAATAGTAAAGCTTGTAAAGGTTAACACGATAGGAACGTCTAATTGTCAACGAGAACACTGCAAACTGGAGTAATAATTATAACAGATGAGCTCGATATTGATGCAAACAAAAGTGGAATGCAAAAAATGGCGTCTAGTGGAAATCGCCTTGTTCTGTGCAATCGATCCGCCCATCTTCTGACTGTCATAAGCACTCATCAATATTCAAACTAGGCGGAGTTTGATTCACAATGGCACGCTTAATATATCTTATCATGAAACCGAAAGTTTGATATCACATTTATCGTTTGTTCTGTCACCGACATAGTAATTATACTTCACGACCTTCTTGTTTTAAAAATGATTAATTGATGTAAATAAGTGATTCTCCGTGATCATTTATTATTGTTCGCGTTCATGATGAATTATTGAATCATTTGAAAACCAAGTGAAGTCCACACATGATATATGAATATCAATTGGATTATTATGCTTATATAGAATGAATCTATGTGATTGTTATTTGTAACATATTCTTTCTTTATTGATGTTTTTGGGGTATAACGCCTCAAAAGAAATTAAGTATCATAAATCATCAGAATAGACAAACGCCATCACATTTCTTTCACTAAAAGCTATTTCATTCCTCCTATACCTCTCCTTCCAAACAAAGTCAGTTTATTGTTTGAGAAGGGGGTGGCCAAACGTTATTTACGAAATTTCAAAAAGCATTATTTTAACCAAGATAACAAATTCAATATTTAAAGGGCATTTTAATTCGGTTGCTAACTAGTAACACCTGTTTGCAAAAACCCAATAAAACCGATACCCTTCTCTTTGTAAATTCTTTATATATTGTATCTTGATATATTAATATTGTATTTTACCGTTTTATCAACTTTAGTAGTTATTAACCCATACCAGCGATTTAATATAATTATTCGAAATTGGTTAAAGAAACCCTGGAAAAAAAACCAAATGGCAAGCAAGTAATTTCACTAAAGATCTGTTTTCATACGTGAAAGTCAAAAACTAAAAACAAATAAAAAGTGTCTTGTGATCACACGACATTTACTTTTAATAATGGATCAGAAATTCCCAAGGTTAGAGTCTTTAAACAATCACTAACGGTCATAAAGTTTTCTTTCAGTATAGAAAGTAATAACCCACTTCATGTTTTATGGTAGAGATCTGTCGAGCCTCAGTGCAGTTTTCCAAGTGATCGAACCGTTTGTTCTGTACAATAATACCAATAAATAGGCATTTAAATGAGTCAGTAAGAAAGACGATGCGTCCTCGATGTCACGAATATATTGTTTGAAACTGTTTGGGTGACCCCCCCCCCCCCCCCCAACCCCCAACAAAAAAAACAAAAAAAGTAAATGGATAAATAAAAATAAAAATGTATGTGTATTGGCAAGGACTTGGATACCATCATTCACAATCACTAAACATACACAATATGGTATGTATTTGTTCATTTATTTACATGCATTATCAAGTTGTCCAAGATTACACAGAATAATGGCACGACGATAAAGTATATATACATTTTGTAAATGAAGCGAATAAATCACAAAAAGTTAGTCAATGCTTGCCCCGTTCAGAAAGCCCACACAACATATAATTATTTATTTATTTATTCATTTTTATTTCTTTTTTACAGAGTAGCATTACCATTTATAAAACTGTTTTCCACAATGGCACTGTTGGCCTAGATTATTATGTACAACCATAGACCTAAGGTCTATGGTACAACATATGATTACAGATTGAAATTACAGAAAAAAAAATTTTGCTACGTCCAACCAATTATAATGATTTTAAGGCAACCTCAGAATAATATATCAAGATTGAAGGAAAAATTACAAGACTTTCTTTGATGTAAACAAAACAAAGTTGTAGTTGTAGTTTTACAAAATGAAATAAAAGAACCCATAAACAAATAAATAAATAAAAACAACAAAAGAAAACAAGTAAACCTAACTTTACGGTTTAGTAGTAACATCATTTCGAAAAAAATGTGGAGGGGAAGAGACAATTGATGACAAAGATAGCAACATATGTCAGGATTTGATCACATCTCAAAACTCAATATTTGTTGACATGCATCAATATATTTTAGCTTTAAATTGGATTATGACAACAAATGGTCCGTTTACAAATATATTTTCAACGATAATACCCGATATGTTGATACAGATCATAATGAATAGTAGGGGAGGGAAATTTAGTGTTTACAAGCGTACGTTTTACATGAATAAGAATGAAGTTTTTGCGTTTTATATTATGGTTTTAAACCACTATACTGGACATTCTTCAGTGGTGTCTCTTATTACACCACATTTTTAAATATTCTGAAAATATATACTTACTCTAGTTGGTAGTCAAACTATTTCTTTGTCATTGATAATGATAAATTCATTGTCATTTTCACTCACAAGTTCAAGGAATCGTGTGTGCTTTTAATCGTTTATCCAGAGTTTTCCCGGTTTAATATCTTCAAGATTATGCATGTTTAATTACAAACAAAATTATCGACATATCTTCGCACAATACTCTAAAATCCACGAACACAACTTAAAGTTTCAGATATTCTGAAATCACAAATTAGTATCTTATCTATATCAAACATTATCATATATTACATTTTTAATAGGCTACTACTTACAAATAATGAGAAATATGGATCAATAACTCTTTTTACAATAATAATGTGTGACAATAACTATTATATATTATTAAAGATTCATCATATAAAGTTGTGTATATTATTCATCTTGTTTTACGATACGTTTGTGATAGCATTCATGTCTACGAGAGTTTGTATAAAGAAATCAGCAATAAGCAATTTATTTATAAAACACGAATTTGTTTGCAACGATGGCATTGCTATATAGGCTTTATTAAGTAATGATGTGATTCAATTTTTCGAGGCAATGAGCCCATACAGCAGTAAATGAAAGCTTTATTGCAATTAATTTGCATACAATTTTCAGATGATATCACTATCGCAAAACGCGTGGAAAGCGTCACCATTCACTGACGCAGACCTACGTCACGCAATCAACGCCCCGTGTGCAACGTGTTTATTGTATATTAAAGACTCCACTGACATCACACCCTGTTGATAAGCCACCATGAATGGCAACATTGTTCAAGACAGATGCCTACAGGTCATCATTCTGAGTTCGAACCCTTTGCCAGAAGTCTTCACCATGTTGCCTCGGGTCATCATAATCCGACTCAGAGGGCGTCGTTTTCTTGGTCTTTCGGCTCATGTCTGGTTTGGCGTAAAGTTGTTCCACCTCTGCTGATGGACTAGGTCTGATGTCTGTCAAAGGAAGTTCTGGTGATGTCTTTGGAGTATCTGTTGATGAGCACGCTTTGCTTACCGAATATGGGTCGAATAGGCCTTCCTGGTGATAATGTAGTGGGTTTGAAACTTGAGAATCGGTTGCCTTTGTATTTGCAGTACCACCTTCGACATCATCTAAAGACCAATAAGTATTGTCTAGGCTAGGTGCGCTTGGAACGACTGCACTTGCAGTGTGTTCATAATGATGTTCAGAGTCACCTGGAGCAGAGTAATCAGTAGTGGGTGGACACTCTCCTGCAGTAAGAGATTGCTCTTTGGCTTTGTGCTTTGTATGAGCAAAAGGCCTGCACATCAACTCCTGTCTTGCAGGAAGTATCGGGAGGCTCGTTTGACTTTCCGAACAGGAGCCTGAGGGGGGCATGGTTGCTTGATTCAGACCAGGTTCTTCCCTGTCCGATATTTGGCGACAGGAGACATCTCTACTCGGTCGAGAGACCCCAGATGACGCGGTAATTTCAACAGATTCTGCATCGGTGTTACCAAAGTTGGTAGCTGAATTCATCTGGAAACTTATGTTTCTCTCGCTTTGACGGCTACATCGCCCTTTTCTTCGGATTTTGAGCAGGTAATTGCCGAAATGAACACCTATGCTCAACGTTAAGGCAAAACCTGTAATCACAATAATGGTAATCAAGATTTGTAGTTCCTTTCGTTTACTTTTGGTCTCATCTACAGGTGTACTATTACTGATCGTGTTAGGCTTATCCTGACTTGCTGTAGTAGTTGACGTGGCTGGTGTAACGGTAACGGATAGAGAACGTCCTTTTGAAATATTATCCATGTAAACGGTAAGTATTTGACATTGAGAACCGTCGCTAGAATTTGGATTTGGGTCTCCAGATGCGTTCGTTAAAATGGAAATGATATCAATATTTTCCTCTATGTCAACATTCAGATATCCAATGCTTTCTATTACAAGCATATTTGAGTCATCTCCCTCTTTACCGCAGAGAAAAATGGGAAAACTTGCAGTAATGTTTTCAGTAGAAATAATCCTCTTTAGGGAGCTGCCACCAACATTGAACCATGATGTATTACAGCATTTAAATGTTGCATTCTCGGATTTAGTCAAATTGCTCCGAACCAAATCGCCGGGTGCTTTTCGAAACCGGCATGTCTTGCTCCTGTTCGTTCTACCATTGATAACTTCACACATGGTTGGTACACTGCTTGCATCGTTCAGCTTTTCAGGAGGAATAAAAATGCTATATTTGTTGGTTATATTATATTGACAATTCAAATTCATCCCAGAAGTTTCATGTTCATACAACACCTGATCCCCTGCGACAAGTCTTACTCTTTGACGGTCCCCATCGTTCACCTGCAACCATTGGCACGACATCTGTAATTTTCCATGTTGCTTGTCGAAGAAGGTTTCGCGATTAGGATTTGTCTCTTCGATTATTAAATTCAGTTGGAAAATTAAACAAAGAGGTCGTTCACTTTCATACAAAGACACAGTGTGCGTCCCAGTATCATGTTAGTTAGTAAGCATAATCGACATTTCATTCATATTTCCCCCTTGTTGGTAATGGGTCATACTATAACGTCCAGATTGTAAAAACATGTTGTTCCCGATAGACATATCAAATGGAAGACGAAATTCTGAGTCTGGAATATTCCACCCAAGGTAATGGTTTTCTTGTAGCTTTTGCACAGTGAAGTTGACATTGATGGTTTGCCCGTCGATTGCGATCATAGATTCTTCCTGTTCTTTGTTACAAAACCAGTTATTACTTGAAAATGCCTGATGCAAATATGCTTGTAAAATAACAAGGCTTACAAATACCTTAACAGCCGGTGTAATCCGTTCAGGAAACATGTTGCCGTTGAATAGTACCGTATCTTACTTGGAAATGGACGTCGAATATATAGGATGGTGAACAACAATTCGACAAGCCTGTTATTAATGATGGATCTCTTGATCGTTATGATCATCCTCTTGCTACAAATAAATGTTACCTGACAAAAAGGGCGGAGCCTGTTGAAATCAGGGAATATTTCTTTCTCTATATCATATCTATCACCTCAAGTAGTGATTCGCAAGATCGTAATGCCCAATGGAAATGATAATACCTAAACCAGTTTCGGTAATAATGTACAATATTTATAGGTAATCAAAATTAAAATAAACGACAGATCATTAATGAAAGATTTGTTTTCATATTTGAAATAAAACATGAAAAGGAAAAACAAAAACAGAAAAAGATGAAGTGGTGTCCTGCCATTAAAGGTCAAGTGCCTAAACAAGGTATACAACCTCTAAGGTAAAGTTATTATAAACGAAAACTTGTTATCACCTTTCTTGAGTATGAAACTAATTAATGTCTCCCTCTTTCATGTTTAAGGCTTAGCGAAGTGCGCTTTCATATTGAATCAAACACAACCTTTAATGGCTTGTTTAATGGACAAAACCAGTAAACTGATCTTTTGTGATACTTTCTAAATGGGATAAATCGAGATGCTTTGTCTGGAAATATCTGCTAATTATTTCTTGTTGGACTGAAGGGTGAGTTCTGGTAAAGATGAAGAAAACAAATATTTTGGAGCTTTATCATTACCTGGATATCAGTATTGGAAAAAGATCCTAGTTGAATTCTCACCTGAAAAAAAAATTGCTCTTAAAATGCCCTCATAAACGATATATATGACAAGAAATAGCTAAAAGGTCATAGTGGTACAAACATTTTTGTGAAGTCCCCTATACACATTTCCGTGTGCACTCCATGTGATATTCTGCAAAATTGAGTCCATTTATCTTATTTTTGGTCTTTCCAAAACTTCACAGTACACACCAATTCATGTGTACATCATGAAGCTTTCATACTTGATTCCAGACACTTTTATTCACAGTGTAATCCTGAAGCCTTCACGAGGAGTCAACTTTTTATTTACAGGTTCATGCAGCTTTTTTCCATACAAACACGTATTTTCGTGACTCCAATCAAGGCATGTCTTAAGGAAAATAAACTTCTTGCTTCGCTTCAGGCAAAGGCAAAGCACTCGACTTGAATTCAAAGGTCGTGGATTTGTTTCTCCGCACTAATGTCCCTTCGGAAGGCATTATCTTACATTTGAAACTCAATACCCAAGAGAGAAATGGGGACCCGGTAGGATGACGAAAGTACTTGTGGTAGGGGATGTTTCACATTTTGCGTGAAAGAATCCGATGACCGGGGTCATAATATCTGTCAAAGCGCTAAAAGACGGTATTCTGTATTGAGCGTTATGTATTTCCAGATTATTATTATTATTATTTTAACATATTACTATTACTATTACTATTAATAAAATTTTATTTAATGGTCTGGCAATTAAGAAAATCCACAGCCCTTACCGACAAAAAGGTCACTTGACAGCTCATAACTTTGAGGGCGACAAATTCCCCCCCCCCCCAACATCTAATATCAGTATTTGCTTTGATAAAACATGGACTGATGATCAATCAGTTCTTCGTATCGAATGTGAACTAGGATTCTGAACACTTATTCCTCTCAATTTTTTATTTCGTCCAATAGCCTTCATGTCATGGTGTATTTGATCTTGTATTTATTGGTTTAATTAATGTCAAACAAATTGTAGCTTACGAATTGACATTACTTCGTTCACAAAATAATACATTGGTAGTAAATCGCATTGGGACTTGGTTAACAATAACTTTGTTAAAGCACCATTAAAGTAGATATACTTATGCAGTATAAGAATACACAACCATTAACAAATTATTGTGTAAACACTAGTGGTTTCGCGACTGCTCTAGAATCTGATCCAAGAACCTACAAGAAACATGCCAGAAGAGTTATGCTCTCTCAAATTTTGAATGTATTTCATTTCCTTACTTTCATCACAAAATATCAAGTTCTCTTTGTGTTTTCCCAACAGTTTTGTTTCATGTTTATCAGATTTCTGTTGCAAACAAATTTGATTTGTTTGAAAATATATTCAGTATTTATTCTTCAGAGGAACTCATATCGTAATAAACATTTCAAAAACTGCCTGCATTCTATGTTTTGAAAACATATCCGTTGCACAAGTGTATAATGCAATACTAAGACCCCGTGCAAACATGCAATGGATGGAAATAATATCTTGAGTTTTGAGTTGCTGGTATCATGTATTTGTGTTCCGGCATGGAACTCTGCCCGCAGCCTATTCAGATGTTCGCCATCTGCGGTTAGATTTAGTGAGACCGTTTTCATTGGTTATCAGGGTAACCCTCCACACAAAATGGTCACGCATTTCCATGCATTAAACATCTCCGTCGTGAACTCCATCAAAAAAAAAATGTTCAAATGTATTCAATCATTTAATCTGTCACTCTTTAACTGGTTTTCTTTTTCTTGTTCTTTTTCTTGTTCTTTCGCTGCGATCGGATGATAATTTGGTATCAAACGAGTTTTTAGCTTTCTCTGTTCAAATTATTGGCATCGAGAAAGTGATTTATATATACTTTAGTGCATTCCGCAGACGAAAAATAAGTGATGACATAACAGGAAGCTCTTCCGTTCATGAAAACATGGTAGTTCAAATTCGGAACATTATTTAGCCTATAATAAAGTAATTGCATCATCGTTATCTGCTGGTAACAGTTTTATACGTTTTCAACTATTTTTTATACTAGAAATTCTTTTTGTCTGGCTTTTATTCTTAATCAAGTCTGTCAATTGTTTTGGGACTATTTTGTTCATTTTCATTTTGCATCGATATCAACGTTTAAGGAAGTAGCACATACAAACATATATAAATGTTGCCTTTGTAATATTAAGGAGTCATTACGAAGGAATGAAACGACGGAAATATGTATTTCCATGTGCTTGCTCATTTTCAGTTACACACTTTCATTATTGTGTTGGTGAACTAGCATTCGGAATAAGCACAGATCACAAGTATATTAAAATGTATGATTTTGTTTCCCCTCAAGACCCTTGTGCTAAAAAAATGCCAATCTATAATTATTTGTATTCAAGGTTTATTCTTTTCAAATAATCAGACTGGACGGTGAAATTTTTAGTTGTTCCTTGATCGGAAAAATTAAAATTTCAGTAAAAGCAATATTGGAGGCATCTATTCGACTTGTATCATTCGAATATATTTGAATGCGGGTCAATCGTATGGGCACCAAAGACCTTTAAATCTGAGGCAGCGCATCAAGTCTTTAATCAGATATTTAAGCTCATCCCGATATAACATCGACAATTTGTGAATAAAATGTTATGAGCACTATCAGGGGTAAAGAATTTTAAAATTACTATCAAGAGACACGAAGAAACATAAAAGACACATATCATTTGGATACGATTTTATTGATTTATTATTCATAGAAACACTCGGTACAACTTAAAACAGAAATATAAATTCATATTGATAAGTTCTTATTCAATGTTGTTATACATACCAGTTTCAGTACTATCAAATACAGGTTTTCTGCAATAAAAGTAGATTTATATTTCTGTCTAACATAATGTATATTGATACAGCAATCTCAATGACATATGATTGTTATCTTTTTTTCTTGCTACGAAATCCTACCTGAATCCACAAATATATTATTATTTGGCACAACCAAAATAATGATGAAATCAACCTCACATTGAAAATCACTTAAACCAACATGTTATATCAAAACCCAACTCAATTTGTCCAACAACTATACATCAGTCATCCATCGTCAGACATAGTAAAAAAATATACATAGACTGCCATGTATGAAACAAACTTAAAAATCAATTAGCATTATTGATGCTTCATCTTATAGATTCTTGCCTCTCCAATCTATACCTCTAATGCGTAATAGTAATCACATATTTCCGATAGTAAATGTCTACTAGTACACCTCTATTATTCAGTTTTATTTGATATTGTATCTGTAGTCTGTGCGCCACGCCTACACTCTGAAGACCGTTCATGCATATTTAATTTCCCAAAAGTGGGTGTGGCTACGCCTCCTTAAATTCCTCTCAGTGGTTTCAAATTTGATAGAGCGCTTTCGTAGATAATAATAATAATAATATCGATATTTATGTAGCTCCGGTATCCGTCAGGCTCTGACGCTTATAGCGCTGCACAAATATTACCTTGTTTGTACCCGAGCTGCCAAAGTACATGTAACTAGCGTTCAAAGCGTATCAGGGACCCACTCTACACATGGGTGGAGAGTGGCAAATGTAGATTAACGTCTTTCCAAAGGACATTAATGCCGCGGCGGGACTTGAGATAATCCATCATCAGAAAAACACATTCATCGAAACCGAATATTATACAAGGAAACGTTTACATAATATGTTCTTACATGGTTCAGAAAATTGTGTATCCTTACCAATTGAAGTGTACATTTATTCTATGAACACATGAATTCATTTACAGTTTGGCACCACATGCGGACGCATTCCATCACTGTGGAGCTGAGGTCTCATTTATAATGTATTTTCCTTTAGTAATGATCAGTAAGTATCTTGAGCTTTTCTTTCTATTGGATCTAACTGATACCATTAACACTTATCAATCAAACCCATTTCAAAACTATGGACTCGTTTTGCCCAAGTTTAAAGTGTCAGTCTAGGTTGAATACAGAAAGCCCTTCAAATAATATTAAATGAGGATAAATTAATCATATTGATTGTGGTGTGAATGGTACTTGTAATAAGAACCGTCCCATGCTGAAACAAAAACTTCAGATTTATCCAAGGTTGGTTATTGGTTTAAAATGATTATCCAGCCGTGGCTCATGATTCACTGTGTGATTGCTATTTTTGAAAGAAAACCATAAAACCATATTTTTGATTACATGGGTTGCCACAATTTAATGAAACATAAATTATTCCCGAGTCAGCTAGTTAAGCGTTTAATTAATTTCTTACCAAATTTCCGTGATAATTTTACCTATTCTGTACAAATAATTATTAGTACAATTGAGGCAACAAATAGTAACATATAGAGCTGTTTCGCTATCAATCACGATCAATTATATGCTGTGATATTAATTCCAACACACATGATACTGAGACCAAATTGTATTTCCCCTTTATCTCTTTCTATGCACAGGCATGGAATATATTTATAAGTATTGCCAGTAGGTGTAATACAAAAATATGAATAAACGGAATAGAGATATTATACAATTTCATCAGTTGAATGTTACAAAGGATACACTATGATAACAAAACATAAATCTGACATTGTCGTCTACATGTAATAGTTTTGAGGCAAAATCCGATGAATGCTTTCAAGTCTTCTTTGAATCACGAATGACTCCGATACTGACCAAACTCTTAGAAAAGGACGTGCAAAATAGAACCTTTTCCTGTCTTTATAAATCAAAGGGGTTATCCAGTGGAACCTTTGTAATATGGTTCTTGAAGGAATTAACCACCGACTGTCATTGATATCGATGCACCGCACAGGATAAATAAGAAAGTGTAAATTCATTTTCGCCGTCACCCTGATAAAATGACTAAGAAACTAACAAATAGTGAATAAATGTCAAGTTTGCTCCGAACCAAGGCATCTAGATACAACATTGACACTTTTGTATTGCTTTCAGAAACTTTAGTGACACCTGCAAAACCTTTAACGAATGCTATGATGCTTACACCGTGGGCTATTGTTGATACTTCCTTCATAAATTGACGAATTATTAGAATCACTATCCGTCCTCTGAGTAGAGACACAATTTTGGTAGATCCTGATTATTTGGTGAAAGATCAAGACTTAACAATTTCACCACGATGACTTAGCAATGTTGATCTTCTCTTTAATTATATAAAATGTCTTGCGTCTGCAACACTTACCAAAAATATTGAAATTTCGTCTTGTGAATGTTTTCGTAGATCAACACTTCCAGTATTAGGGACAATAATCTTTGAGTGATCTTACTTTCCACTGCAAAGGAAGTAGTAGATGAAAAAATGCATCCATTTTGCTCTGCACTGTCTTTAATTATCTTGGCTACCATACGAATTCACATACAGGGCGTCTTCTCTTGGGGATATATCATTAAGATTGAGAATGCTCGGACTGTTCCCGTAGATAGGACCATCAACGATGACATCTGAGCCTACATCATTTTCTACAACACGGTTTGTTTGATTAATTGCTATCCTCAAATTTCCCCAGTCGTCCTCCACAGGAGTTCTGTCTCTTTGGTCATGCTGCTTGCTAACACCTCTGGATGCTGCAGAGCGATGGATGTTCTTGGTCTTTCGGCTCATGTCAGGTTTGGCGTAAAGAGCCTCTACGTCTATCATCGGTTTGACCGCTACATCTTCCAGAGCATCAGTTGGATCCACAGATGATAGAGTCCTTTCACTGATACTTGATGTACTCTTACAATCCTTGTGGCCACTGAATCGGAGGGTCCGTTTCATGGGAGTCGATGACAACGACAGATCTTCCATCTCAGTTTTCGAAGTGACGCCATCGACATCATCCAGAGAACAATAAGTGGTTTCCAGAGATGACCCACTTCCAATGACTGTAGCGCGTGTCTTGCGGCTGCCTTCATTATTGTGATGAGTTCTTTGCGAATTTGTGTGGATGCGTCCAGTCTTAACAAGATGTTCTGAAGTAGCAAAGTTTACATCGCTGCAATTGTTGATGTGATGTGAAGTAGAGTTGCCCTCTTTCTTTACAAATGACTGAGTGGCATGAAGGCTTGATGTACTGCGACAACCAGAATGCAGGGAGTCAAACTGTGGGTCATTAACTGACATTTCTTCTAGTGGCTGATTTGAGACAGTCAAATTTTGAAGAGAACATTCATCAGGTCGAGGTGACTGGGTGACCATTTCCAGAGATTCTGCACCTTCTGCGGCCGTTAAACCCCTTTGACGACTTAATGTGTTATCTCTTTTTCGAACTTTGCCAAACAGTGTTGTAAAACAAATGCCAATGACCATTCCAAGGGCTAATGCTACTCCTGCGGTCATGAAGATCCACATTTTTGTATTACCCTCGGCAATATATGTCTCGGGAGATGTTCTTTCAGTTGTTGCCATGTCGATTAATGGAGCACTAGGCCTATAATTTGAAGTAGAAATCATTGTAAGAGCTGTTACGTTGACGGTTACAGTGAGGATTTTGCATTGCAGATTTTCTGTTAAATGTGCTTGCCGTTGTGTGTTGTTGCTCGAATCAACAATGAACGAAATGTTACTGAACCGGTAGTCCAATAAATGTAATTTGTCCATGCTGTGTATGATTACATTTGAGTGATCATCCTCTTCACCGTAAAAGAAAACGATATGATGAATGTGAGACAAAGTATAATTTGTTGCAAATTCGAGAGGTATCGATTCTCCACCTACATTGTACCACCAAGTGTGGGAAATATCCTCACTTGGGACGCAACGCCCAAGTATGGATTGATCAGGTTGTTGGTTCCGAATCGTGTGTTGCGTTATTGATGGAAAAGCACATGTCTTATTAACATTCAACTGTCTATGAAAAACTAAACATTTGAAGGGAAATTTATTTCCAGCCAGTAGGTTTTCCGTCGACACATAAACGCTGAAGGTATTTGTTATTTCCTTATAGATATAACCCGAATAGCTTATTCCAGTCTCCTCCTTGGATACTACACTTTCTCTAGATACAATCTCTGCGTAGTCTCCTTTATAAACCTGGACCCAACGACAAGACATCTCTACCTTACCTGGTGTATGTAAAAGAAGAGCATTACAAGTAGGGTCCGTGTTATAAATTCTTAAAATCAAATCAAGCGCCGTGCAAACTGATCGAAACCCGTCGTAAATGTTAATAGTGTGAGTTCCTGAATCAGCTTTTT
Organism: Strongylocentrotus droebachiensis; assembly: GCA_035222895.1. Taxonomy (NCBI): domain Eukaryota; kingdom Metazoa; phylum Echinodermata; class Echinoidea; order Camarodonta; family Strongylocentrotidae; genus Strongylocentrotus; species Strongylocentrotus droebachiensis. The sequence goes on from JAVYIG010001811.1 coordinate 285,395, forward strand.
TTGCGGATTTTATAGACATTTCAAACGTGTTGTCTTCGTATCCTTCAACCAACGTGTGACGTTCGTTATTCACATTGCTTATGAAACCATGACTGGAACTGTTGTATATCCCAATTAAAACATTTCGATCGGTTGTCCACCGAAGATCTTGCGTTTTTAGCAATGACTGTGCGACACGAAATGTAACGGAAACGCTTTCTTCGTTGATTCCGTAGAAAGTTTGATATTGGTCATTCACACAAACCTCCGTAGAAATAGACTGCTGATAGAAAACTTGCAGAATGAAAAGAAGTAGAAATGGTTTCATGGTGACGGTAAAGTCCTTTTTAGACAACATGCTTGATGTTTAGGCTTGTGAACTTGGAAAAGGTATGAACTCAGATGTAAAGTCACAAAGTATAGAGCAGAGATACTCGTCATAATATATGAAGACGTTTAATAGTACCAACATATATGCTGGAAGTTACCTTAAGAGCTTGAAACTGTTTTCGCCAACCTATAACAAATCGCCCAATCACAGCTTGACAAGTAGCCGCCCTTATTCTAGAAGAGGTGTGAAGAGCAACCACTTGAGGTCTTTTAATATCATAAAATCCTTTGTCTTACTTTCTTTTCATATTATACATAGACACAGAATAGCTATGGTTTCAGTTTGAACGCTCTTGAGGAAATCAATGTGTCAAATTTTGATCTATGATCGGCAATTAGGCCTAATGCCAAATCTTAGCTTCATTAACCAGCCAGTCATAAGTAACCATTTTTCTTTATTGTATAAATATCATTGAAAGATCATTTGCTTAAAAACAAAACCAAATAAGTTTTAAAATGACCGATTGTCTTGATTTCTTTTTAAATAGTGCATTGAATAAATTTAGTTTCAGTTGCAATACTCTTTAAGTGTCGGGTTAGATCTTCCATGGTTATCATTAAAGTTTTGTGCCTTTCATTATTTCTGTAACTTTGTATCGTGTATTTCAAGATTGAGTGGATGATGCTCATTGGATCACCCCTAATATCTCACTTTATTTTAATTTGGTTTTAAAAGCCGTCAAAAAGCCCCATATACGCATTTAAAAGAACATAAAGACTGTGATAATCATTTAATAATAATACGGCTGGATTGTGCTATCATTTAATGGACTTGTTTTACCTAGATCTCCACCCGATCCCGACCGACTTCTGACCTTGAACTAGTGTTTTGTAATTCTTTGTTTCATCTTTCGTCGGTTTGGTATCGGTCTCGTCAGTGTGACTGAGGTAATATACACACCCCTTATCTGTCAATCATTCAATATACGTATAAACTTATCATTATAATTAATTATCATAATGATCAGGATTATCAGGCAAGGCTTATAAAACTGCGAGGGGCGTTAGTGAAAAGAAAGTCAGAAACAGAAAACAATCAAGAAAGTGAGACAAATTTCATTGACTTGGAATTTGCTCTCGTAATATTTCCTAACCACTCCAAGATTATTTTGGTATTTATGTATTTAATTAACATAAAGTTTGTTGCACTGCTTAAAAAGTAAACTTCTTTAGTTTGCATACATTGGTCTTTAATTTTCCGAATATTCTTGAATGATAGATAATCGTGTTTATCTTAAGAACTCAAGCTATGTAGGGTTTGTATCCCCGAAGTAATCTCGTTTGCGTATATATGATTTTATGGTATTCCAAACCAAAAACACCGTTATGCTAAAAAATGTTTTGTTTAACATTAAGTGTGAAATCAACTACACGTACCAGCCCATTTTGTAGTTCTTTTTCAACAATCCAGTTTTTAAAAAGGATATATCAGTGAATCTAAATATTTTGTTACAATTACAAACGTTTTTGCCCTTTTTCTTGATGTTCTGTTAGGTTCTTGTATCCCTGTCTACAATTTATTACGTTGGGATTATGTTAAATCAATTTCACTTTATTTGATTATATTCGTTATACATGTGATTATTATTTATGATATTCATAGAAACACATGGAAGAGCAATGGCATTAAGGAAATTCTACTGAAATGGGACATCTACCAAATGTATACATTCCTGATTTACCATATAGAAGTTTTAAGTTTTAAATATTCTTATGAAAAAAAAAGCAAACAAACAAACAACTAACAAACAATCGCTGTCATTCCCCATCCCGTCCATAAATGTTCTCTATTGACCGATACATGCTGCGGTAAAAAAAAATTGCTCTCCTCCTGTTCAACTACTGATCCATCTGTGAGCATGGACTGATGAATACGTTAAATAATCAAATTAAGTATCTTTTTAATTTGTATAAATTCACGTAATTTACCTTGTTATTTCCCTTTTTCAATGTTTTTTAGGCTCCATGTATTCAAGACTTTTATTATTTCTTTATTTAGAGAATAAATAAAGACTGAAATATATCATTGAAACGTTGTTTCTTTTAAAAAGACGTTTATCAACTTTATAAACTTTGACCAGTCCCTCCATCAATCGTCATGCGTACTTTATATGAAAACACTAGGCCCCATCTATGAAATTAATTCGCTCTAATGACAGTAATATCATTACAGATTCATGAATGTTGATAAAATCTGAAATTCAATATTATATGTACCTCCACGCTTCTCTTCTCTTTCTCGCTCTCTCTCTCTCTCGCTCTCTCTGTCTCTCGATCTCTCTCTCAATCAATCAACTTGTTATAATTGAACACCAGATGAGGCCTTTTTATTTTGCTATTTGTCTATTTGCTTATTCATCTTCAATGTTCAGTTTCATGTTGCCATTTTCTGCGTTATGTCACTTTTTCTCCTTTTCTGTTTGTCCTTTAGCTTTCTCTGCATATATGAATTAGCCCTCTGTATGTTAATGCATTTCATTGTTTCTGTTTGTAGGGGTGTCAGCTTTCTTATCATATTTTGGTTATATCTTAGCTCTTGCGTCACCTTTCTAGCAAGTACTTTTTATTACCCGATTATGCACACTCCCGTCATACCATCAGCTTTGCATGGAAATTGACAGTCTAGAACAGTTCGCATCATGACACTCTGGGTATATTGAAGGGGCCTTTACTTTTATATGCCGTTAAAATATGGTGCTATGTAAACGCTGTGAAACACCACCATAATCTTCACAAGCCGTATGTTTGAAATTCAATTATTTTACCTTTGATGGAGAGAGCCAATTAAATTATTCACGAAACTGATACAAAATAAACCTTTCAATTTTAATCTATACACATATCACAAAAGCAGCACTTTTTGCCATATTAAGAGGCAGAAAATATATCGGACCTGTCACGTGGAATTTTAACACGTTATAACGTAATGTCATATGCTATTTAACAGGGTAGGATGGACTTGAGATGTCAATCCTTTTTTGTAATATGGTTGAAGTGCACCCTATCCTGTTTCATAATTTACCCTTTAATAACTGCGATTGGAATGTCCAGTTGTCCAGTTGCTTGTCGTTGCTTGTCGCATAAGAGATACCCCTCAGGAAGTAAATTTGCTCCCCAATGTAGGGAGTAAAATTAATCCCCACAAGAAGGTGTAAATTTGCACCCCAAGGTTATGATTTTACTCCCTGTAAGGAGTGACATTTTTCCCCAAATGGTACTTAATTAATATCTTTTGGTCCATTTTCATGAAAAATGGGTTCAAATTGACACCCGTGGGGTTGAATTTTATACCCTGTATGATCGATTCCGAAACCTGTGGGGAGTAAATCTACACCCTTCTTATGCACAGCATCAACCAATTGATCATCCCTCGAGCAATCAATCATCCATACTTCGTAATCACCTAACAGTCACTGATTCTCATCCTTTTGTCTACGTTTCACTGCTCTCACCCGTTCCACGAGTTATATGTCGAAAAGCTTTAATCCTTACCTAAACAACAGTTAGTGTGAACTCAACACAAGTGCAGGCTGGCCTGGATGGATCAAATGTAGTGGAAATACCTAAATACACAATCCTGCCTGCTGGAAAATCTTCCCTTTACTTACACGTTTAAGAAGGCAATTATGTACTTGTTAGTATAACAACACTTCTGCTAATTTCATTAAATTATCAAATATAACCTTCGGTACAAAAGGGGTACAACCCCTAATTGTTGATCAGATAACTTTCACACAAATAATATGCCCAAATGACACATGATAATTCCCCCAACATGACTAAAATATGTAAATTATACCAATTTTTCTTCATTTGGCAGTGCCTATATCGACACGATGCGCCATTGCTGTAGCGCATGCGCATATGCACTCACAAAATGGGGTGTAAAATTACACCCCTCAAATGACTATTCTTTACACCCTTGCGTATTTCCGTGTTTTACTCCTTAAAAGGTGTAATAGGGGGCGCTCTATTTTTCCAATTTCGTTTTACTCCCCAAGAACACCTTTTATTTTTCTGTGTGTTCCTCCCTCATCAAGTGCAGTCCCCTGGTAACCGGATGTTCGGACGATCCATGTCACAGCCTTTACTGCTTCTGATACAATGTTCCCATTTGCAGGAATGTCATTGTTTTCATTGACGTCACTTACAGAACAGTATGTGCTATCGAGACTTTGCGCAACAACCCCGAAAATATTTGCACTTGTATTTCTTTTCCCGGTTCCGCTCTCCGTGTCTTTCCTACACGTTTCCTTTACACCATCTTCACCTCCACGTTGTCCAGAATGTTGAGCTATGTGGACCTTATCATTATATACAAATATCCGTAGCAGAGGGAGTTCTGGTGGACTGTCCTGATATATGTTCTGGATTATATACCCGTGGCCTACGTGTATGGCGCGCCATATGCCCAATAACCCCGACAAACACGGTTTATCGCCGATAAACAAGGTTTATCGCGCTCATGACCACGATCGACATTTTCTGAGTGGAGGTATGGCGAAGTATTCCAGGCTTTTTCCCCAATTTTTGAAATGTTATGTTTATATATCTCTCTCTCTCTTTCAAACTTTCTAGGTTTTCCCCTTCTCTTATCTCTCTCACTCTCCCCCTTTCTTTCTCTCACTCTCTCTTTCTCCTACCCTCTCAATATAACCCTTCTGTCTTTCCCTCTCTTTCTTCTAATTTTTTCTTTCCCTTTCTCTTTCCTTTTTCTTTCTCTGCACTCCCTCTCTGCCTCCTCCCCTTTTATCTCTTTCCCCCGGTATGAGAAATAGGGTAGAAAGATAGAGCAGGGGAAAAGGAGAGATAGAGCGGGGATAGATGGATGGATATAGATGGAGAGAGAGAGAGAGAGAGAGAGAGAGGAGAGATAGAGGAGAGATATTTTAAAGATAGATGAATGAAGATAGAGGAGAGGTAGAGCGGGGATAGATGGATGGTTATTGACGATAAATAGAGGAGAGATAGAGGAGAGATCGAGGAGAGATAGAGGAGGGATGAATGATAGATAGCGGAGAGATAGAGGAGAGATAGAGCAGGGATGGATGTAGAGAGAGAGGATAGAGAAAGAGGAGATAAAGGGTAGAGATAGATGGATGGAGAGAGAGGAGATATAAATTAGAGATGTGGGAGATAGAGGAGAGATAGAGCAGGGAAAGATGGATGGAGATAGACGGAGAGAGAAAGAGATAGGAGAGATAGAGCAGGGATAGAGGAGAGATAAAGGAGAGAATAGAGATGAATGAGAGATAGAGGAGAGATAGAGCAGGGATAGATAGATGGAGATAAAGGAGATAATAGAGCAGGGTAGATGGATGGAGAGAGAGGAGAGATAAAGGAGAGATAGAGGAGAGATAGAGGAGAGATATCGATCTATCCCTGCTCTATCTCTCCTCTATCTCTCCTCTATCTCCTCCATCTCTCATTTATATCTCCTCTCTCTCCATCCATCTATCTCTACCCTATATCTCCTCTTTCTCTATCTCTCTCTCTACATCCATCTATCCCTGCTCTATCTCTCCTCTATCTCTATCCTTTCTCTCCTTTATCTCTCCTCTATTTACCCTTATTCACCATCCATCTTTCCATGCTCTATCTGTTCTCTCTCTCTCTCTCTCTCTCAAATCTCCATCCATATATCCCTGCTCTATATCTCTCCTCTCTCTCTCTCTCTCTCTCCATCTATCTCTATCCATCTATATCCATCCATCTATCCCCGCTCTATCTCTCCTTTTCCCCTGCTCTATCTCTCCTCTATCTCTCATTGATCTCTCCTCTCTCTCCAACCATCATTCTTTCCCTGCTTTATCTCTCCTCTATATCCTCCATCTCTCATTTATATCTCCTCTCTCTCCATCCATCTATCTCTACCCTATATCTCCTCTTTCTCTATCTCTCTCTCTACATCCATCTATCCCTGCTCTATCTCTCCTCTATCTCTATCCTTTCTCTCCTTTATCTCTCCTCTATTTACCCTTATTCACCATCCATCTTTCCATGCTCTATCTGTTCTCTCTCTCTCTCTCTCTCTCTCTCTCTCAAATCTCCATCCATATATCCCTGCTCTATATCTCTCCTCTCTCTCTCTCTCTCTCTCTCTCTCTCTCTCTCTCTCTCCATCTATCTCTATCCATCTATATCCATCCATCTATCCCCGCTCTATCTCTCCTTTTCCCCTGCTCTATCTCTCCTCTATCTCTCATTTATCTCTCCTCTCTCTCCAACCATCATTCTTTCCCTGCTTTATCTCTCCTCTATCTCCTCCATCTCTCATTCTATATCTCCTCTCTCTCCATCCATCTATATCTACCCTATATCTCCTCTTTCTCTATCTCTCTCTCTACATCCATCTATCCCTGCTCTATCTCTCCTCTATCTCTATCCTTTCTCTCCTTTATCTCTCCTCTATTTACCCTTATTCACCATCCATCTTTCCCTGCTCTATCTGTTCTCTCTCTCTCTCTCTCACTCTCTCTCTCAAATCTCCATCCATATAATTATCCCTGCTCTATATCTCTCCTCTCTCTCTCTCTCTCTCCATCTTTCTCTATCCATCTTTCACCCGCTCGATCTCTCCTCTATCTCTCCTCTATTTATCCTCAATAACCATACATCTATCCCCGCTCTACCTCTCCTCTGTCTTCATCTATCTTTAAAATATCTCTCCTCTATCTCTCCTCTCTCTCTCTCTCTCTCTCCATCTATATCCATCCATCTATCCCCGCTCTATCTCTCCTTTTCCCCTGCTCTATCTTTCTACCCTATTTCTCATACCGGGGGAAAGAAATAAAAGGGGAGGAGGCAGAGAGGGAGTGCAGAGAAAGAAAAAGGAAAGAGAAAGGAAAGAAAAAATTAGAAGAAAGAGAGGGAAAGACAGAAGGGTTATATTGAGAGGGTAGGAGAAAGAGAGAGTGAGAGAAAGAAAGGGGGAGAGTGAGAGAGATAAGAGAAGGGGAAAACCTAGAAAGTTTGAAAGAGAGAGAGAGATATATAAACATAACATTTCAAAAATTGGGGAAAAAGCCTGGAATACTTCGCCATACCTCCACTCAGAAAATGTCGATCGTGGTCATGAGCGCGAGCAAGTGTTACGGTGTTGGTATATTCTACGGTGTAAAGCGCACGTGCGGAGCAGTGCTCTGAGCTGGGTGCAACCAGGGGGGTGCAACTCCGCTTCTGCATCCGTCTAGCCATGGGGAGATTTTGGAGGGTCAAAAGTGCACACTGCTTCCACTTATCGTGTATTAGCCTATGAAGACGACAAATTTTTAGTGCACCAGCGAAATCGGGATTTGGGACTGCGCGCAGCGCGCAAAATATTTAAATTAAAATTTGGAATATTCATGATCTCTTTTCCACTTATAAGCATATTATCGCAATGAAAAAAAGTCAATGCGCATGCGTTACTATACCGACAGAATCCTAATTGGGCCGGATAAATGTAGAACAAAGGTCAGAGTTGGGTAGGTGTGTGGGGAGGGGGGGGGGGGGGGGGAGACTTTTAAATGGTTGACTTAGTTGGGGCCACAAACTTCACTGTCACCAGGATGGAGAGGACATTTTTTTTAAATTCAGTTCAGTTAAAAGGCAAAAATAATGACCCCATTTCACTCAATTCATTTTTTTACCTCTTTTTTTTTTGTTCGTTTATTAACTTAAATATTTTTTAAATCAGACAAATTGCACTGATCATTTAGCCCACTTAACAAGTGATATTTTCATATTTTTAGTGTCCAATTAATGAATCATTCTCACCTCGACTTCAATGATCTTCATATTGTGCCCCATCCCCAATGAAATTTCAATTTTGTCTCGTTCTTTTCATTCTTGCATTCGTCGCCATTAATTTTTTTTTAAATCCCCCCCCCCCCCAACAGTAACATTTTCAATACAGGGACCCCTTCTAATAGTGTCATTTCCATAGGCTCTATTACCCCAATTACCTATGCTTTCATCATTTCGGCATCGACTTATTCTTTATTTACCCCCCCCTCCCCCCTCATCTTTATTGTAGACCATTTTTTATACTGCATTTATACATTAGTCTTGCCCACTCTCTTGTTACATTTCCGCTTTCTCTCTCATTAGGAAAGATGGTTAAATCTATTTCGCTGATGCCAGATATAAACAAACATCAAAAGGTCGAACACCATACTCAATTCTACACAAGACTGCATCAGCCCCCATCTCACCTCAGTCATACAGCATTATCATTACAGAGTGCCTACATCATCATAATCACCAGCATCATCACATATATTTCACAAAAATAATAAGAAAATGAAAAGAACAGAATTCAGCAGTATTAACTGATTTATTAACATTTATGAACTCATTTATCAACATATTTTGTTTCTATAAGGCCATGTAAAATTGATAACATGTTGATCGTCCGGATTTTTTGAAAAAGAGGAGGAGGGTGTACCATGTTATTTGATATTTGATACTTCAAAATGGCCGCTCAAAATGGCCGCTCGGTACATTTTCCCTGACAGTCGAGGCTATTTTTTTTCAAGATGGCCGCCGACAATTTTTTTTTTTTTTAATCAGAAATAGAGCCATTTTAGCAGTGTTTTTCATGTTTTTTTTCTTTCAAAAAAAAAAAAAAATCAAAAAAAAATTCAAAAAAAAATTCAAAAAAAATAAAAAAATAAATAACAAATAACAAAAAATAGGAGGCGGCCCCCAAAAAGGAAGCGGGCGGGGACGATCAACATGAAATCAATTTTACATGGCCTAAAGTCTTTTTAAATCCAACATGACATCAACAAAAGGATGACAAATGGATTGGGGGGGGGGGGGGTGCTGTCTCTTGAATTCAAATCTTTCAGTTGTAAAAATTTACTGTAGATTTTGAAGAAAAAAATATTCAATAATATCAACATGCCATTTTATTATGTAAAGCACAGGTATATACTGAGTTTTATGAGTACTTTATCTTACATTGGACATTATTGTTGTTGTTTTTACTACTACCTGTATTATCATTATTATTACTGCTATTATCATGATCATTGTCATTATTGTTATTATTTTTAATATTGTTATTATTATTAATACTAATTATATTAATACAGTCTTAATTACTATTGAACTACATCATTTTATTCCCCCCCCCCCCTTCAATTTACTATCCAGTTCAGCATCCCTCATTTTGTCAGAACTTGACTTAAGATTAAATATCAAAAAACTATATTACATGTACACGCATTTAAAAGAACAAATGATTACTTTCATGATCCTCAATATATCTTCTTCTTCTTCTTCTGGTAATCTTCAAAAGGCGTTGTAGCCTATCACGAAGATGAACTAATACTAAAGATTACAAGTGGTGTGAGGAAGACAGATTGTTTCTAAGTGGGATAAGGAGAGTATATGCCCCAGAAGTAGTCCCTGGCAGTTCTCTGGACTGTCAGCATGCACTATATTTGCTGGAAGTCAGTTCCATTAACTTTGGGACAGAGTGTTGGGCAAATACAAACTTGTCTACCTATGTCGCTTCTGGCTTGGTGCAACTGGAGGGTCATGTCATGGTACTTCCTGCTCGTGATTTGTTAAAGCCCGTCTGTACTAGTTTGGCCAGGGGGATAAGACCACCCTGCAAGGTCACTGACAGGTGGTTATCTCATCAAATCAGCTCTCAATTAATATAAGAAAAAGAGGATCATGGGGACTAACAGGCACAGATTAGGCATTGTTAGCTATATAGAGGGCGCAAGTAGCTATAAGTAGTGCAGTGGGAAAATTTTCAAGGAAGAGCGGAGAAACCATTGACTATCTTGTGCACCATTCCCAGTCTTCTTGCAGAGTGCCTTGTAGTTGTAGATATAGTAGGCAACTAAAAGGTGCTGATCATCTCAGTCGAACTGCTGCTTCTCTTGTGGTCCCCATTGTGAAGTAGCGTCCTGGACATCTGAGATGTTGTAGGGATCCCAGACACCGGAACAGTTCTCAAGATGAGGGTGGACTAGGGACTTGTACAAAAGAAGCCTGGGTATCAAACCTTCTGCATGGGACAACCTGAATAATAAAAACAAAAAGAGAGGAGAAATCAAATAAGATTAAACTGCTGCATTATATTGGATTTTCAAAAATAGTACCTCCCCCCTTTTTTTAGGTCTTGCATATTAATTTTATTAAAAAATGATAAACTTATGTCTATCTGATAGGGCCTTTTTTGAAGAGAAGAGTAAAGGTTTAGATGTATTTCCAATTATTTTATAAGAAATTTCCAATTTATTTAAAGTTATTATTTGCTAGACTTTTGTGAACAAAAGTTTGTTAGATATAATGTAATATTTAGGAAAAAATGCCTTTGAGTATGTTTTTTAATATGCTGAGAGAATAAACTGTAGCAACACCATATCTTCTGAATCTTCTGAATTTGGAGTCAGCAGGGCGGTATTCCGCATGTCGCTAACTTGTACTGGGGGTGTGTGCAGGTGGACCACTACACCGGGGTTTCCCCCTACTCTTATACGAATAGTGCAGTGGGTTCTTAACGTGCAAAGGTAGTGACTCTTCTCTACACGGGGCCTCCATTTAACGTCCTATCCGAGGGACGGAGTGTTTTCCACTTGACACAACCTGCGTCTATGAACAAGGGAAGGGGCACGTTAACACACAACGCAGGCTTCAGTCATCCGCCTGGGTGGGAGTCGAACCCGGGATCTTTGGTTCGACAAACGGACGCTTTACCGACTGAGGCCAACTCGCCTAGTTTGTCACCTAAATAAAGCTAGAGAATAAATGAAAATTACAAGATATAATGCAACACAAGATGACAGTTCCCCCAAATCTTTGTATATAGTCCAAGTCGAGTGCGGTGTTCGCATGGGCTTAGATTATACAGCCTGAATATTTTCGAACTTCATACAAACATACCTTGCCAGAGTTCAACTTAGGTGTCTTGTTCCTGATTAGATCTACACCATAACATTTGATGATCAGGTCCTGGTGCTCTTTGTTGCACTTCTGTGATCATTATCTGCTTCTTTGTTCCATAGGATCTACAATTAAAAGAAAAAAGAAACTTAGTAAGGTTCCTGCTAATATCAAACGCATGCATTAGTTATCAGTTTATAACTTTGTTCATGTCCTTTAGAAATTAGAGAAAGAAATATCCATGTCATATGTAGGGTTGGATCCAGAATTCTCACCAACATAAAAGGGGTGGCATAAAATCCTGAAAATAAACCAATTATTTCAA